>LGRX02002792.1:0-67804 GCA_001247695.2 Cymbomonas tetramitiformis | reverse complement strand
ACCCGAGCTGCTCATGTGGGGGAAAGATGCTGGCAAATGCAATGACCCGAGCTGCTCATGTGATGGAAAGATGCTGGCAAATGCAATGACCAGGAGTGCCCTCTATCAGCTTTTTGCCGGCCCCGTGCCACCTACATGCCGGCCAGGATCCGCACTGTGTGCATTGTCTTTCACCGTGCAGAGCGCCTTGCGCCAAGCCGTTGTGCCGTTCAAGACTGTGAATGCGTTCTAGATCTGCTCGATGCTATCCGTGCATGTGCCGAGCTCGTGCGATGCGAAACTCCGTCACACAGAACCCCGTCAGTCCACAGCCAATCACGACGGAAGCAGTATCGTGTTCTTCCGCAAATCAACTGGAAGCTTATTCGCGGGTGTATTCCCTTGGCTGAGGACACGGTTCTGTGGGCACAGGTACATGGCTTACTTTTTTTCAGATCGGGACTGGGTTCTGTGGGCACAGGTACATGGCTTACCTTTTCTCAGATCGGGACTGGGTTCTCATGCTATGCATGATGCCTCGCGTGATACGGCCAATCAAATTGTGGACCTATGTACGCCAACAGGAGATGGATCTCCAAGTGGATGTGCGCAAGGTGCCCCCCCCCGACCGCGCGCGCCCCCTGATCCATCTTCTCTCTCCCTTTCCTTGATGTGCTGGAATGCCCAGTTTCGATTCTCCACCATCTCTCTCGGCGCCCCTGCTCCTGTTCCTCCTTTGCCACCATCTCTCTCGGCGCCCCTGCTCCTGTTCCCCTTTGCCACCATCTCTCGGCGCCCCTGCTCCTGCTCCCCTTTGCCACCCAGACTGGCGCACAATGCACTGGAAAGCGGGCGAGCTCGGGCTTCATCCCTGGTTTGGCAGAGTGGCCGTCTTGCCTTTGCAAGGGTCTGCTGTGCGACCCCGCTCACAATCATATCCGCGCCTGCACTCCGTGCTTTGCCCCACGGGGGTGAATGGCGTTCCACGCGATGCTACGCAGCCCGCGCGGCCGCGTTGCCAGAGCAGGGATGGATCCCACGCTTATCCGCTTACCAGAGCTGCCACGCTGGCAAGGCCTCCCGAGCACAACAACTCTAACCCTCGATCTCTTTGACCTCGGCGGAGGATCGCCGGCCTCATGAGGGCGAGTCCCGTGCTAGCGCGCGACACGAGCATGGGATGGAGCTGGCCGGGGCTGCCGCCCATTGAGTGCTGGCCTCGACTGGACAATGTGCATTGAAGGGCCAAGGTGCTGTGATCCGATGGTGATCGGAATCTGACGGTGAGGGGAGGAGTCTGTGGTGGTGCAGCTGGCCGTGCTCAAATTTGGGATCTTGCTATTCGGGTCCATGCATTGGCTCGGGTGCATGCTTTTTTGGCTGTCTCGGCTCATGGATTTTGACACAAGCTCGGGCTCAGGGACGATGGTGGGCCAATTTCAGGTGAGAGGCGCGAGAGACTCTCCTTGCCCCTCAATTGTCCGGCGGCACGTCTCCCCCTGACGCACGGGGCGGCCTCCCACCCAACTCCGTGCCTCGTGTTGAAAGCCTGCATCCGAGCAGATCCCAGGGCTTGACGTGGCATGCCGGCTTTTGACGTGATTGCATACCTCTCATGCTGATGGCGCCGGTGGCCTCTTGTGGCGAGAGCGGTGGACTCTTGCCACATCGAGGTCACTTATGCGGTCCCGCGGCGCTCGGGGGAATGCATTGTGACTCGCGAGGAGGGATGAGGGAAGGCTCGCTATGCCTGCACTTAGTCCTCCTCTCTCGGACGCCCGCGTGTTCTAGTCCCTCCTCGGATGCCCTCTCTCTAGTCCTCCCTTGATGCCAAAGTGCGTGTCTCTAGTCCCTCCCCCTCGGATGCCCCGCGCAGCTCTAGTCCCCCGGATGCCGCGCGTGTCTCTAGTCCTCCTCGGATGCCCTGCGTGTTCCGCCCTCCCCGGATGCCGCGCGTCTCTAGTCCTGCCCCCTTGATGCCCCCGCGTGTTCTAGTCGCCCCCCGGATGCCCGCGCTGCACGCCTAGTCCCTCCCCCGGATGCCCGCTGCCCTAGCCCCTCCCCCCCTCGGATGCCCGCGCCAACGGGAGTTAGCATTTTCCCTGGAATGCCCACGGCAAGTAGGGGAAACCTTGGTGGATGGAGCGTGCACCGCAGCTAAGTTTCCCCTCTGACTTCTTTTGCCTGGCCTTGCGTGGGCTAGAGCACCAACATGGAATATCTCCAGACGTGACCGTGGTGCAATGCTGGATGAGCCCCCAGCTCCTCGCACTTTCTTCTTTGACTAGGACGTGTGTGGCTTATCCTTGGACCGATTCCTTTGGCACCAGATAGCCACAGCATGCCGGCTACACTATGTACCCACGCCGGGGATCAAAGGATGCAACACCCACTTTGGGATACGCATCCGGATTTTCCGAAGCTTATCCGAAGCTTATTAGGGGAGAAAGGGAACCCCGAAGCCTGAATAGGCCACCCGAGTGCCGCTGCGACTGCACTGCATGCGCACTGATGCTGTGCCTCTGAAGCCGGTCCACCTCTACCCCGCGAGCTGGCCAAGCCATCTCCCCACCACCAAGCCTGCGCTCAGAACCACCCCCGTGCCCTCTGCCTGCCTCAAAGCCTGGTGTCAGGAGAGCTTTTCCACATATCCGGTGTTCCAAAGGGCTGTCCCAAGGGGTTGTTGACAGAGGCACCAGGACATTCGTCATCATTGTGCCGGTACCTACGGCCCATGAATATGGGATCGTACATAACCCCTTCTATCCGGCAACATGCCCAACCGTCACTGGAACTGTTGTGTCTTGCTCAGGCGATAGTGGCGGGATCATCCACGGGGGAATCTCTGTTCCAGCACGGCTCACTCATCCACGGGGGAATGTCGTGGGAATGGGGAGTTGGGAAGTTGGCTTTGGCCGGCGTGCCTCATGTTATTTGCTGTTTGTGTGGTGGAGGTGCTGGGGGGAGCGCAATGTGCGTAGGACGGGCGCGTGTGTGGGCAGAGAGGCAGGGAGACTGGATTGGGACTGGTTGGCAACTTGCTGTACCCACCCAATCATTCCTGTGTCCATACTGTTATTGAGTCTGTGTTTTTACAGGTGCATTCGGAAACCGACTTTGACCCTGAGGGTGACAATCAGCTTTCTTTCGCGTACTTATACATCTTGTTCCGGGGCCTCAACGCCCTAAGCAGGTAGTAACACCCTACACACGTAATGCCACCCTAAACAGGTAGTAACGCCCTCAGCAGGAAGTGATTATACTTCTGGAACAAGGTGGCATTAGCTGCGGGGCGCTGCCTATTCTGTGTCGACGAGGGCGATGGCGTGCGCAGGCAGTGCTTGGATTCAAACTCCCCTCTCCGTTCACTCCGCATGCGCGTGGCATGGCGCGGCTTGATGTGGCGCACTGTTGCGCTGCCGCCTTGTGCACGACGCGCCCGCTTCGCCTAAGTGTGCCACGCGGCGGATGCGCGGCCTGCTGGAGTCCTCGTCAGCGTGGAAGCGCCACAGGGGTGGTGGCCGCAGTGGCTGAGGCTTTGGGGAGGCGCCGAGCTTGCAGCACCGGGTATGATCAGGCAGTGCCAAAGACCGTGTCGGAGATGCTGGCGTCCATCACCATGCTGTATGTCTCCCTGGTGATGGAGGCGTACGTGCTCGGGATCCTCTTCCACTACCTCGTCAAGAAGGACCCGGATGTGGAGGCCTTCCAGAAGCGGATGCAGAGTCTCCACAACTATGTGGCTCACCGCAACTTGCCCCACGAGCTGTCGGTGCGCTGCCCGTGCGCTGACCTCTCCTTCCCGCCGGTTTGAGATGCCGGACGCGATCAGGGCGGCCCCACCAGGATGCTGAGCGCCACTCGGAGGCGTCGCTGCCGCGCCCGGCAGCGGGGGAAACTGAAGCGGGCGTCGTACGGGGGCGATGCGGAGTGAGCATGGCATACTCTTCAGTTTTATCTGCGCGCGTTTTAGTTCACGGCGCTGCTCGTGCAACCAAACGGCGATTCATCGAGAGGTTGCGCGCGCTGAGGCGTGGCCGTACCCTTCGCTGGTTGCGCCACGTGGTGCCCAGGAGCGTCTGGTGAGGTACTTCGAGTTCCAGTATGCCAAGCAGTCCGCCGTGAGCAACGGCGAGGTCATCTCGTCGCTGCCGCTCTCCATGCAGGTTGCGCCTCCGGCCTCCCCGTTGGCCCGGTGGCCATTTTGGGCGTTACCGCCGAAAAAAAGAAAAAGAAGGAAAAAGAAAAAGAGCCACACCCTCTTCGGTGTGGGGGGCTTATAGCCCCCATGACTCTTCACCGCCGCAGGGCTCGGTGAGGGAATTGGCTTATAGCCCCCATGACTCTTCACCGCCGCAGGGCTCGGAGAGGGAATTGGCTTATAGCCCCCATGACTCTTCACCGCCGCAGGGCTCGGTGAGGGAATTGGCTGATAGCACCCATGACCTTCACCGCCGGCCCGTGAGGGAATTGGCTTATAGCCCCATGACTCTTGACCGCCGCAGGGCTCGGTGAGGGAATTGGCTTATAGCTCCCATGACTCTTCACCGCCGCCGGGCTACGTGAGGGAATTGGAGGGAGCTTCTGCGGTCCCTCTTACCATGACACATTGCGGTGACTCAGCAACAGCCGCTTGCCCGAGTCAGCGTACTCCCCAGCTTCCATCCCCCAAGTAGCCCCAGCAGGAGAGGGGAGAGGGGACTCGTTGGGCGAGGCCGCGGGGCCGGATGGCGCAGGTGTGGGTGGAGGGGATGGGGGCAACTGAGGGGTTCGCTCCGTGGGGGTTTGTGCGGGCTGGCCTGGACCTGGTGCTGTGGACCTGGTGCAGATGAAGGTGTGCTCGTATCAATACGCGGACGTCATAGCTCGGAACAGGAGCCTGTTCCGAGGGTGCAACGAGCAGTTCCTGTCCATGATCACGGTGCACTTGAAGGAAGTGTACCTAATGCCCGGGGAAACCCTCCTCAAGCAGGCGCGAGCCCGTCTCGCCGCACCACGTGGTCATCCCATGCCGGCCGCACCGGATCCAGCAGGAGTTGTTTCCCGGGGCAGATCTCTTCCGGGTACTGGGCTGCGCCTGCATGGTCCACAGATCCCTTCCGGGCACTGGGCTGTGCCTGCATGGTCCACAGATCTCTTCCGGGCACTGGGCTGCGCCTGCATTGTCCGCAGATTCGGGCCCGTCATGTTGCACAGCGCTCCCGTTGTCGGGCGCAGTCGTCCTCGATGGTGTCGAGGCTGAGGGTGCCGTCAGCCTTTGTATGCAGGGAGACATGAGCCGGTCCATCGCCTTCGTCACGCACGGCAGCCTGGAGTGCTATAAAGACGGTGCGCGCGCCTCCCCCCGTTCGCCACTGGACCATCCGGGACCTGGTGTGGCGGACGCCGACGCGGGTTGACACTCGCATACAGTTTGCATACTCCCTGTCAAATTCACCGGAGGAACATACTGTGTTCACTCGCACTCCACAAGCAGCTGCTGAGATGGAATGACGCTGTTGTCCATGCTCAGCGTGTGGACCTGCGACCTGTGACCTGTAACCTGCGACCTGTAACCTGCGACCTGCGACCTGCGACCTGTGACCGGTCGACCTGCGACCTGTGACAAGTGGCCACGGGTGACAGTGCCGCTGCGTGGGGCTCTATGCGGCAGATGCGATTTTGCGGACTGTGCGGGCGGACTCTGACGACGCCACGATTGTCGGGGAGGTGGCCTTCTTTATGGGGATTCCCGAGCCGTACACCTTCGCTTCGCGTGAGAACAGCGACTGCACCCTGCTCGTCTTCAGCAAGGTGCCGCCCGTGCCGCGCGTCAGTCAAACTGACCTGGGGTTCTGGGGCGTGAGCGCGCGGGGCCGGTGCGGAACACGGTGAGGCGCTGCATGGCACAGAGGGTCGCGAGGGCCCTGCGCAGCGCGAGGGTGTCCTGCAGGTGTGTGCTGCAGTGAGCTGGGCGGTGGGCCGTGAGGGTGCTGTGCACACAGGACGACTACGAGGAATTGATTTTGAACTTCCCGGAGCAGCACGACGTGCTAGTGACACACCTGCTGGCAGAGTATGAGCTCGACCGGGTTGGGTCCGACATCAGGAGCCGCGAAGTAAGCCTCGATGATGAGAATTTTGACGAGAACTTCATCAACCTCAAGCAGAGCATCCAGGTGTGCTAGTGGGGGCGGATGGGGGGGTCATCCCTCTGTGTGCTAGCCAGCTTGATCATGGGCATCCGGGCGGGGGTCACTGGCGATGTTGTCATGGCGATGCGTCTCCACTGACAGCGCATCGTTGCTCGCGCTCAAGCGCACTCAGGGCGCGACTTGTCACCCTTTCTCCAGGACAATTATGGGACCAATGTTGTTTACGGGCCTGACGCCACGTGGTCGTGCGGGAGCGCTGCAGAATGCGCTGGTGAGACGAAATTCAGACGCGTTAGCGGCGATGACGTACGCCGCAAGTGAAGGTGACGTGGACATGGTGAGCGTGTTGCTCAAGCGAGGGCTGCCGGTGAACTCCAGTGACTATGACAACAGGTATATGGCCTGCTGCCTGTCTTTCCGGTGGCATGATTGGGTCGGCAGTCTCGCCGGCTAGATGGCGCTCTGGCTTTTGGGGTTTCAGGGTTCTCTTTGGCTGTTGGCTGGAACGCTAGATGGCTGGTTGGCTAGGTGGCTGGTTGGTCTTGTGGCAAGGTTTCCGGGTGGCTGGGTGGCTGGGTGGCTTGGTAAATGATAGACAGGGTGACTTGGTTGTTGGACCTGTAGCTGGGTGGTCGAGCCGGTGGCTGTGATCTGGGCGGTCGAGCCGGTGGCTGTGACCTGGGTGGTCGAGCCGGTGGCTGTGATCTGGGTGGTCGAGCCGGTGGCTGTGATCTGGGCGGTCGAGCCGGTGGCTGTGGCCTGGGTGGTCGAGCCGGTGGCTGTGATCTGGGTGGTCGAGCCGGTGGCTTTGATCTGGGTGGTCGAGCCGGTGGCTGTGACCTGGGTGGTCGAGCCGGTGGCTGAGTGACCGCATGGTTGAGCGGGATGACCGCATGGCTGTGTCAATTGGTGGCTGGATATGAGATGTGTTTCAAAGTCAGGTTGGTGGCGTCGCTTGGTACGTTCTTATACTGCGTGTTCAAAGCTTTTGGCCAGACAGACAAGAAATCGCTGCTTTAAATCAGCTCAGTCGCTGTATAGCCGGAACCGATTTAAAGCAGCGATTTCTTGTCTGCCGGGCGGACAACTTTGAATATGAAGTATCACGACATACCAAGCGACGCCACCGACACCTCACTCTGAAACACATCTCATATCCAGCCACCAATTGACAATGCTACCCAGTCATCCAGTCACAATGAAAATGAGAGGAGCGTTGCTGGTCGTCCGGTTGTCCGCCTGGCGTTGAGAGTTGTAACGCCGAGGGGCTGCAGGACGACTCTGCACCTCGCGTGCGCGGAGGGGAATCTCCGCGTGGTGGAGCTGCTGGTGGCGGAAGGCGCGGACATCAACATGCAGGACCGCTGGGGAAACACGGCGTTGTACGACGCCATCCAGAACAAGCATGGCCAGATCATCGATTACCTCACGCGCCACGGCGGCCGTCTTGAAACCACCAACACTGCAGGCGCGTGCCTGCCACGCCCCACAGGCAGCCAGGTGAAGCGTGACTTGGCGGGCGCCCTCGCGTCGCCAGGCCGGTCCCCCGATCCCACGAGGGCGCGTGTGTCGCTGCGCAAGTGGCTCTGTCCCCGAGGCACCGAACATGGGCGAACGGAGGACTTCCCCATCCATCTTCACGAACGATGAGTGAAGCACGAATGCTGGATATCACTCAATTCTTATATGGTGCCTGCGTGCAAGGTTTTCCGAGGCGGCATTCGCGGTGGAGCTCTCCTGTGGCGCAGTGCGGCGCCTTCCGATGCGCAACTCTGCAAACGATCCAAATCCGGTCAATTGTTTTACAACTGTTTTACTTCTCGCTGCACGAGAATTTGGGGTACGCCGCAGAGTCCTTCTTGCGGGGGGGCTCCGAGGAGGCCTTTTCTGACTTCACATTTAAGCCTCCCGACAACCGCAGGATCGGGGACCTTCGAATCCACAGCTCGCTCGCATTCCGCGGTGACCCAGCGCTCATGACCCACGGGAACGCCCAGAAGTCCCAGACATGGTGTCCGGAGGTTCTGAGTATCGTGGAGGTGCGGTGTGGGCAGGCTTGTTGTGTGCGGCGGCCAGCGAGGGCGACGTGAACGCGATGGCCACACTGATCAGCAATGAGGTCGACCCCGACTGCGGCGACTACGATTCACGGACGGCGCTGCACCTAGCGGCAAGCGAGGGCATGCTGATGGTGGTGCAGTACTTGATCATGAATAAAGCGAATCTCAACGTCAGTGACCGCTGGGGCAGCACCCCACTGCAGGTGCGCAAGTCAGTGACCGCTGGGGCAGCACCCCGCTGCAGGTGCGCAAGTCAGTGACCGCTGGGGCAGCACCCCGCTGCAGGTGCGCAAGTCAGTGACCGCTGGGGCAGCACCCCGCTGCAGGTGCGCAAGTCAGTGACCGCTGGGGCAGCACCCCGCTGCAGGTGCGCAGGTGCGCAAGTCAGTGACCGCTGGGGCAGCACCCCGCTGCAGGTGCGCAAGTCAGTGACCGCTGGGGCAGCACCCCGCTGCAGGTGCGCAAGTCAGTGACCGCTGGGGCAGCACCCCGCTGCAGGTGCGCACCCGCTGGGGCAGCACCCCGCTGCAGGTGCGCAAGTCAGTGACCGCTGGGGCAGCACCCCGCTGCAGGTGCGCAAGTCAGTGACCGCTGGGGCAGCACCCCGCTGCAGGTGCGCAAGTCAGTGACCGCTGGGGCAGCACCCCGCTGCAGGTGCGCCTTGCGCGTCGCCTGGTGGCCATGCAAGCTGCACAATCTGCGGGATGCGTGCTGTGGAATCCTTCGATCCGACCGCCATCTGATCTGAAGGAGGAGATCCACATGCTTCAGGATTACTGGGGGAGGCCCTTTCAACAGTGCTGGATTCCAACCGTGCCTGCTGGAACAATCACTGAACCGTCAGATCAAGTGTTTATCGGAAATGCCGGAGATATATCAAATATCGGGAACGCTGATATGAATCAACGGGAGCACCTGCTTTTACAAGCGACCCGGCGGCCGCTGTCATGTGCTGTCAGCAAAACCATCGGACCAAATCGCCAGCTGCGATCCTGCGGCATATGCGATACGGCCATCCGAGTTTTTTAGTCAGGTTGAAGAACTCGAAAGCTGCGCTGTTTATCCCTAGGCGTGTTTCGGCACAAAAACGCCTTAAACCAAGAGCTTGCACGGCGCTGGAGTTTCATCTTAGGGCGTGCTGCTGATTGGATGGACGGGGGTGAGGTGCAGGACGCGGTACTGGCAGGCCACAAGATGGTAGCCAACCTGCTGTATGAGCGCGGGGGAAGGCTGATGATCTCGGACGAAGCCGGCACCGTCTGCTCGGCGGCAGCGGAGGGCGAAGTGCAGCGCATCTCTCTTCTGATGCAGTGCGGCCTGGATGTCAACGCCGGTGCGTCGCGGGGCATGCCTGTGCCCGATTTGCCGTCATGTTCCGGTGACGTCACTTTCAACATCAAGTGACCAACAGCATTTTGTCGGCTCTGAGAGGTGTTCCTCGCTCAGATTCTGCTTGATGGCTAGAGTACTTTGGTTGACCACATCCAACGGCCAGAGTGCTTCAGTTGTCCACATCCAACGACCAGAGTGCTTCAGTTGTCCACATCCAACGACCAGAGTGCTTCAGTTGGCCGCATCAAATTGCTGGCTTCCCCGATGGCCCGACCTTGCACGCTTAATTTTCTCTCTCGCCAGAATATCGGCGCTCGCGCGCAGCCGGAGCTCGGTAGCGCGCCAGCCGCGATGGGGGTGGAATGCTGTGATGCACCGCGAGGCATTTGTGCGGCGACTGACCCTTGATGCGAGGTGCTGTTTGCAGGGGACTATGATCAACGACGGGCGATGCATCTGGCGTGTGCGGAGATGCAGGTGCTGTCCGTGTACTACCTGCTGAACATCTGCATGGCGGAAGTGAACTGCGTGGATCGCTGGGGCTGCTCGCCGCTCGATGACGCCCTCCTGAGCGGCATGCGCGAGGTCATCGTGATGGTGAAGGCTGCGGGCGGCCGCACGGGTGCCGAGCTCGCTGCTCTCAACGCGCCGGTGCGAGGATCGAGCTTCTCCCCCAGCCTCTCAACAACACACGGCCATCTGCACTCCGGCGCACTCGCACGGGTGTTAACGCTGCGAGTGTATTGGGTGAAGGCGAGGGGTATGGAGTCACCGAAAACCATGTCTTTTGATTACACTATCCATATTTAAGATGCAATGTTGTAATGCGTTAAATATAGACATGGTTTCGGTATAACACTCGGTGGTTGCATACCCGTCGGTGGAAGCCTTCACTGTGCTCTCCGTTGCTTTCACCGCTGCTGCCGGAAGCAGGTAGCGCCATCGTGCGCTATCAGGGTTGAGGTACCCTCTTCACTCGCCTTTAGGGCTGTTAGAGTTTTAGGGTTTTTAGGGACCCTAAAGTATGCATCTGAAGGCCGTTAAGGGTTTGTAGAGCACCTTAAGGGTTTTCAGGGACCCTAAAGTATACGCCTTCAGAGCTCATGCTCACAGGAAAACTGGTGTGTTGAACTCGCTGCTGACACGTGGAGGCCTGGGCAAAATTCCAGAGAGAGGCGGACAGCGCATGCGGCGCCGCTACCGCTGCGGTCCCTGAGGCAGCTGCCGAGGAGGAGCAGGTGGAGGCTGCAACGGAGCGAGAGACTGTGGCGGTGGAAGAGGAGAGCAGAATTCAAGGTCTGCTTGGACTGCGAGCCACTTGCCCGGTCAGAAACCTTAGGGGCCAGTGCGCCACTTTCGCTGGCGGCGCGCGACGTGGAAGTGCAGCGACGAGGTCACGTGAGGCGCGCCTGCCTTCTGGGTTGGCAGTGCTTTCCGCAGGGAGCCTGGAGCAGCACACAGTCGCCATCTGCTGTGAGCTACAGAGTTCGCGAAACTTTCCACGCCACGCGCGTCCGATAATTGGTAGCGAAGTTTCTGGTTGGTCTGCATAATAAGCGTGCACCCGGTCGCTGCATGCTCGGCGCAGTGATCATTGGCTGACAGCCGGGCACCGGGCGTGGCTCCAAGCGCAGTGTGCCTCAAGCTCGCGCCGCCTCCACGTGCAACAACCCTGGAGTCACCGCCACCGCCAGCAGCACCGCAGATCAAATCAGCGGAGGATGACGCCAGCTTCATGATCCTGGTGCGGAACAACATCAAAGAGCTCGAGTCGCAGGTAGTCTTCCGGCGGGAGGCAACGCTAAACCCCTCCCCCACCCTTGCAATTTCGATGGAAAATCCGACCGCGAATGGGTGCCGGGCAGGCGGCTCGAGAGCTCTAATGCTTTGCCTTCCCACATCTCGGTCCTCACTGGCGAGTTTGAGGCAGGAACTGAGCGCTCTCCACTGTGATTGGCTGTGATTGGCGGGCGCTGGTTTCGGCCGCGGTCGATGGCCCTCGGCTGGATGCAGCCCGGCACACCCGCTGCATGCTCCACGGAGCTCGTTGCTCGCGGCGGCGGAGGAAGTGCACCGTGAAAGGTGCTGACGACCGGGCCGCAGGTGCAAGCCAGGCTCGTGTACCCGGATATGATAGAAGAAGACGATCGCCACACGTTCCACTTCAAAACGTCCATGCGTATCATCAGCCAGCTTGTGGACGTGCAGCTGAGCACTGCCACCATTCCGAATTACCTCAAGCAGCTCAACAGGTGGCGTGGTTCACCCGGGACCCGCAATGAATCACTAGGAGCCCGGCGTCCCCCACATCTGAAGGGAGGGCATGGCAGGCTCCGGTCATCCGATATCAACTGTGGGGATATCTCTGCCTAGCCACATCGAGCGGTCCCCTTGGAATGATGTGCTTTTCCCAATCGAGCCCGTTGCCGCTGCTGGTCCTTGCCAGGCTGGGCTATTGCGACTGGAGGGCAGCATTATCTCAAAGGCGGACCCCCCCCCACCCCCCGATTTCTCCTTGATGGCAGGGCTCTGGAGGAGGCCACCTCATTGTTGTGCAAGGTGATGGGCACGGCGACCACTGCGAAGATGTACCAGGCGCGGCTGAAGCGCATCAAGGAGACGAAGAGCACCACGATCACCCTGGACGGGGACGGACCGACTCACATGGAGGTAGAGCTCGGGCGTGAGAGGATGATTGCCATCATCAACAAGGCCATGCTGACGCTGAGCTTCGCCAAGGTGCGCGCCCCTCACCGCCCCTCCCAGCCTGCCAAGGTGCGCGCCCCTCACTGCCCCTCTAAGCCTGTTAAGGGGTGTGCGTACCCACCACGCTCCGCGCTTGACCAGCCCGCCCGCCGCCAGTGTGAGCCAGCCAAGCCGAGGTGCCTCGCTGCAGGGGCCGCTGGTTACGCTGCCGCTAGCGATGGCCCGGGGAATCGCACCTCGCGCCCGAGTTGCCTGTGCGAGAGGCGCCGCGATGCCTGCGGCGCTCTCCGCTTTGCGCTTGGTTGGGGATTTGTCGAAGCGAATGGTATCTTGTCACGGCCCCGCCCTGTTCCTGAATGCTTCTTACTCCACTGGGATGATGGTGGGCTGGCTTTCGGCAGATCTCATGCCGTTTAGTATGTGTGCTTATCCTTGGGTCATTAATGGCATAACCATGGACCACCGGGTCTCATCCATCGACCATGAGCCACTGGGGGGCATGCCAGCAGGGTCCGCTTACTCCGTAACCCTGGGACCAACTATTGTTGGGCGATGATCGGTCACATCGTAGCATTTTTCCATGCTGCCTTGCATCTGGGTTGGGAACATGTATGAGTTGGTGGTATCTTGTCACGGCCCCGCCCTGCTCCTGATTTGCTTCTCACATCCACTGGGATGATAGTGGGCTGGCTTTTGTCGGCTGATCTCATGCCATTCAGTGTGCGTGGGGCACCTTTCTGGCAGGTGCTACCTCTTGACTAGTCTGCTTTTTTTGCAGGGAGAGGCAGGGTGGGGTGAACGCCTCTCTCTGTGTCCTCCCTTGCTCTCTGCGGGGGGCACCTCGGTATCTGCTTCTAGTTTTTTGCTTTCATGCATCTTCTATTGGCAGTCCATCCTTCCATCCATCCGTCCGTCCGTCCGTCCGTCCATCCATCCATCCATCCATCCATACTGCATCACATTTGTTTGAAGGTTCCTGTGTCTTTGCACCACCCCGCCTTGTTCTCGCCGAGTCCGTGTCCGGGTATCCTTTGCGTGTGGTAGCTCTCTGGTGCTTGCCTCCCAGTTCTCTTCGCACTCACCGCCTCCCTTTCCACCAGTCGCTCCCATGGCTCTCTCCCCCTTACCTGAATAATGCTCCCGAATAGAAATTCACTATGCAGCCCGTGCGAGAGAGGCACAAAAAGTCCCCCGGGTCGGGTAGATTCCATATGTCTGATGTACAGCTGTAAAGTTCCTGAATGCTTCTCACTCCTCTAGGATGGCGGGCTGGCTTTTGTCAGCGTGTGAATGGTGGGAAACGCCAGGAAAATGTAGAGGTGGTTTGAGTGGCGGGTGCCCGCCGAGCAGGGGGCTATCTCCGATTTCGACAAGATGCTGCTGCACATACGCCGGACGGTGCACACACCCGGGAGCCCCAACATGGCGAGCCAGCTGAGCGCCGTGCTAGAGGGCGTTGGATGCTACGACGTGCCGGCCGAGACGCACAGCAAGATACTGCAAGACATTCTCTGGTACCAAGACAAAAAGCGCAACGAGATGACGAGCAGTTTGGAAAGTGAAAACTCTGTCTCCGGCTTCGCCCTGCTGCTTTCATACACCTTTCGGCAGCAGCTGCGGGTGCGCCCGGAGGAAGCAGGGGCCCTCGCCCGCTCCCCTGCTACTGCGTGCCCATGTGCCGCCCCCTTATGGCTGCGCTGCGGAGGTCTCCAATCCGGCGCCGTCTTTCATGTGGTCCATTGCATCGCATTAGACTGTGCAGGAAATGCGCCTTCTTCTCCTCCCCCCTCCCCATCCCCAGGGGTCCTTCCGGCGAAGGTCGTGGCCGTGTTGAGTGGCGCTGCCGATCCAGCCTCGTGCAGCATTGCCCGAGGCCGTCACCCTCCAGCTTTCCTCTTCAATCAGAGTGAGGCCCACACGGGAGACCACGTGTCGGCGTCGTCGTGGCTGCGGCGCTTGCCAGATGGCGTCAGCTGGGCCCGCGCGAGCCCTGATCCGCCTACCACATAGCCATCGGTGATTGGATCCGCGTGGCTCACGCTGAGGGGCGCTGCCTGCGCAGAATTCCTCGGAGTGCGCTGCGGCCGCTCTTCCGGAGCGGCTGCTGGAGTCCATGAAGGCGATGAAGGTGGCCTTCCGGTTGTTCGATCTCGACGATAGCGGAGAAATCACCTCCTCGGAGGCGTTCCAGGTCCGCTTGCCCGCGGAAGCTCCCGGAAAGAGACCCCAGAAGTCCTCGCGGGAAGGCCCGCGCGCCGGCACCTCCGGCGGAGAGCTGATGTGGGACTTGCGTGCTAACGGCGCCGCGTGTGGCATGGCAGTGGTGGACTGCGATGCGGCATTTTGGGTGCACCGCAATCGAGGAGATCTTCGGGTGTCAACATCTGGTGGATGGGGAAGGCCCGGATCCGATACCTTTTGAGATCTTCGCCATCCGGGTATTCGCGCTGCTCGTCGACGAATATGACACCGAACTTACTGCCCAGGCGTCTATCGAGGACTCCGGTCCGTATCTCCGCCACCCCACCCCACCCCACCCCTCCACTCTCCTCTCAAACATCAAAGCACCAATTGTACCCAACCTGGAACCACTACCCAAGGATGACGGCCACGGACTACTAAAGCTGCACACACGGCATATTCCGAAAATCTGTAATGGATGGGTTCTGGATTAACGGCCCGTCTCCTCCTGTGCCCCCTCTGCATGCCTCCCTGAAAAAAAACCCCAAGCCCGTCGTTCAGAATGCCTGGATGCATTTCGACGGACCTGCTTTTTTCGGATTTCGTCTTTCGGACATTTGTAGGTAGTTTTGGAAGGACTTTAGAGATGCCATTTGTACCTACTGTTTTGCACGACCCCATTGTCCCTATGCGTTTTCTGATTAGCCTCGTTTAGCCTCGTCTCCTCGAGCCACGAGCATCGACGAGGCGAGTGCCTCCACAAAGACACACCGAGCCCACGCGCCAAAATAACGACAAGACGCACACCAAGGCCTCTCGCGTGCGCCCAGTGGGGCCAAAGTGACCCACATTTAGAGCCGGCTTCAATCTTTCACTTGCTTCGCCTCAGATTGCGAAGACCAAGACTTGCACGTCGAGATACCGGAGGCGGAGGACAGCGATGTGCACGTGATCGACACGAAGGGATTCGCCGATTTGGATGACGAGGTGCGCCCCGGCGGCGACTGTGCCCCCTGCCACTCCCTTCGCCCTCTGGCCGCCTGCAGCGTCTCGCCGACGAGTCAACGCCGGTGCGGCCTGGCACGGTGCGCCGTGCGCCCCCTGGACGTATCTCGCCTCGCGGTGAATGGGGCGTCGCATGAGGGCGCGGCGTGGACGCCTGTGGTCGCAGGATCTGGACGATGCGGAGGCCTTGATGCGCCGCGGGAAGACGAAGACGGGGAGTGGCCCCGACGGCCTGCGGAGCGACCGGCGGGGGGACAGCGCGCAATCCTTCTACGAGGGCGAGGAGTCAGCGATCAGCCTAAGCACCCGGAACGACTTTCAGACGCAGCTGGCCGACGCTGCGCATAAGCAGTTCGGGACCATCGTGCGGGTAGGCGCCTGGACCCCCGGCCGCCCGGCTCTTGCCGCGGAGGCAGCCAGCTGCGGGGCACCCCCCTCTGCCGGGCGGCGCATACGTTACCGGCACTGTACTGGCATACTTTACCGACAGTGCGGTTCATCCCAAGGCCTTCGTTCACCTCTTGCTGACCTCCGGATGCCTCATCTGGCACGCCACGGTCTCGGATACACCTCTCTGCGGCGCACGGCGGGGTGCGCTGACGTGGCGCGGATGTCAGCGGGTGCGGATGTGGGGAAGGAAACGAGAGCTTAATTTCGAAGCTGGTTCGGCCGGCGGACGGCTTAGACTGGCGGACCTCCTAGTTGCTGAGACCTACCGGGCGCGAGTTTGCGACAGGGGCGGTGGGAACGCAGGGCGGAACTTCTTGGGAGAGGGGCTCTGACTGGGCCGGGGGCGGGATGCCCGCAGAAGACGCCTGCGAAAGGTTTCTTTGCCCAACTGGCTCACTTACGGAAGATGCTCAGCCCGGTGGCCGGGTCTGAAAAGGTGTTGCATCAGCCCTCCTGCAAGCCAATTTCCCTGGGGAGCTCCTGGTGGGGAGGAACCCACGTGGCAGGAGTCACCGTGGCTGCAAGGAATTGGCGCGCAGCGCTCGGATGGCCACGCGCTGTGAGGCGTCCGAGCTGCCTGAGCGAGTTGCGCTCACCGTGTTATAACATCGCTCGAGAAAGGACCGAATAATGTTGCCCAGATTTGCGTGAATGCTGTACGTGAACCTGCCACGGGTTCACCTCCTCGGCAGCTTCCGTCAACGGAACCTGCCGGCCACCTGTACGCTCCGTCCACTCAATGACGGTGGCGCGCTCGGTGCCTATATAATGCCATGTTTAGACCCACATACGGGAGAAGCGCACCAGCTTACAGCGGCGTGCGGCCTGGAGGGCCGGCTTCAGGGCGAGCAGCAGCACTCTCCCAAGCAATTGGACGCGGATACGCTGAGGAAGATCTTCGACCGGGTACGGCCCCTTTACCCACACCTCTTCGCAAAGGCCGGCCCGCTCCAGCACACCAGTCATTCAACTCTTGCACAGCCGGCCCGCTCCAGCTCACTGTCGGTTCGCCTCCTCCGATGCACCCTGACCAGTCAACTCGCCTGCTCCCCCCGGTGGGGTGCGGTGAAGCGTCTAACGGAAGCAGGGGCGCGGGACTCAGGTGGACAAGAACCACAACGGCGTCGTGAGCTATGGAGAGCTAGAGACTAGCCTAAAGGTCCTCTTCGAGCACCCCCGTCGTGTTGGTGACAGGCTCCGTTGGTGCTTTTGTGCCTGGCATGTCCTCTTCGAGCACACCCGTCGCGTTGGTGACAGGCTCCGTGGATGCTCTTGTGCCTGGCATGTCCTCTTCGAGCACACCCGTCGTGTTGGTGACAGGCTCCGTGGATGCTCTTGTGCCTGGCATGTCCTCTTCGAGCACACCCGTCGTGTTGGTGACAGGCTCCGTTGGTGCTTTTGTGCCTGGCATGTCCTCTTCGAGCACACCCGTCGTGTTGGTGACAGGCTCCGTGGATGCTCTTGTGCCTGGCATGTCCTCGCGGGATGAGGGACTTGTGCACCCGTTGCCTGATTGTATGCTCCAGCTGCAATCGTTGGATGCTGGTGTTCCGCGCCCATGACCATTGGATGCCTATGCACCACATCCACTGCCATTGGACGCCTGTCTAGCCCGTCTGCAAACATTTGGCGATTGTGTGCTAACCCTAAACCCTGAACCCTACATGTCTACACGCATCCTCTTGCCTGTCGAGTAGGGGACTAGCTATGCCTTTGGAAACAGTGATAGCAGCGCAAGTTGCTGCCGGATTCAGAGCCAGCTCTACGCTCCGCCGGCCTAGGACTCCTCGTCGGTGTACTCTGCGTTGGCTTGCCCACGGAAGCCTGGAGCCGCAAGTGACGGCCTCTTGTGATGGCACAAGAGGCTATCCATTAGAGCTCCCAGCACAAGATGTTTGAGCTCCTGTGATTGGGGGTAGCACCTGGCGTTGACATCTCGCTGGTCACAGGCGTCGCATGCTGTGGACCCTTCGATGCTCTCGCAAGTGCAAGCAATCTTCGGAGACTTGGACAAAAATCGAGACCTCCGCATCTCATGGGAGGAGTTCAACGACGCCTTCCGCAAAAACACCACCATGTTGAATTCCATCTTCGGGAGGTGAGGCGGCCGGTGCCCTGACCTGTCATACTGGACGAGCGCCCTGCCAGGCTGCGCTCCTCTCCCTCGGAGGCATGCGAGCACACGTTGGGACTCGGTCCGGATCTCCAGCGCCATCTTGCTGTTCAGGGTTTTTCATTTCCGTCGACCTAGCCCGTTTGCTCCTGCGTTTGATTGGCCGCGTGTACAAATGTTTCTGCGTTTCCTTCTGTTGCGTATCCGCTGCGAATCCCCTTCCGTGACGGGGGCGGCGCCGCATCCGGGCTTCAAGCAGCTCGCACTGCGAGGCAACCAAGAGGCCGCTACGATGCCAGCTTAAACCACCTGGCCAACATCCGACCCATGACATCTGAGCTTAAACCACCTGGCCAACATCCGACGCATGACATCTGAGCTTAAACCACCTAACATGACATCTGGCTTAAACCACTCCAACATCCGACGCATGACATCTGAGCTTATACCACCTGGCCATCATCCGACGCATGACATCTGAGCTTAAACCACTTGGCCAACATCCGACGCGTGACATCTGAGCTCCCCGAGGAACCAACATCCGACGCACGACATCTGAGCTCCCCCGAGGAATCGTGGGGTGAGGCTCGTGCAGTATGGCGCACGATAACCGGTCCTTTGCCATCTCCCCATCCTCCCCAGCGAAGTTCTACTGGGATTGTCTCATGCGGGCCAGCTACTTGTTCTTCCTCTTCGAGGTGACCCGGAGCTCTCCCTCTCTCTCTCCCTGTCTCTCTCTCTGTGGCATTCACGGCAGGGCACGTGCCTGGTACGTTATATTTTCATTCAGGCGAGTCGAGAACTAGAAGATTTGAACGGTTGATGAAACTGCTGTGATGATACGCTGATCTGATCAACATCGACAAAACACTGAAAGTTTCCGTCGGCAGCTCATATCACATTTTCATTGACCTTTTCATAAACTATCGGATCAGATCGGATTTCCAGTTTACACATCGACATCTACTTGTCGTGTGAATTAATCGAGTTGACTATTGTAGATAAAGGATTAGAAAGCGGATGCAAATTGATGTAACGTCGTTGAGAATATAGATGTCGATACATTTACGAAACCTTCCAAACCATTTCCCGACTTGCAAACTTGACATTGCATCGGATAATTGCATGCAAGAAACAAAGCAAACTCAAATACTTCACAGTAATATCAAAACTCTGGCAAACACCGAAAATATGTATAATGGGATAGCCATGTATTGAATAGCTAACAAGTTAAATCTTCGAAACCGGGTGTAAGACTGCAAACACGTCTTAAAGCGTAATTAGTCACATTCTGTGAACCTCATCCTGTTGGTCAACTTCCAGGACATCTTGGGTTTAATCGCACTTGGTCTTAGCTGCAGTGTTTGCAAAGAGAAGCAATCATACGCGCAATTTCTCAGGTGATCTCGGAAGAGGCGCCACCTGGCAGCCCCCACGGCCACACTGCGCCCACTGCTCAATCTCAGCTCGTTGCGAAAGAGGCGGGCGCCGAGGATGCAAGGAAGTGGGTGCGCGCAGCCACGTGGTCACAGAGGGGGGCGCAGGCGATGGGCGAAGGCTGCATTTCACTGCACACCGAGCAAACGCTGGTCTTCGCCTCCCAATTTGTCACGATGCTCGGAGTGAGCATGTGGCAGGGCATTAGGGCGCGCCATGGCACAGCGACGCGGGGGCTGAGATGACGTCAAATTCGAGCGGGCTCAGAGGGACTTCGCCATCGAGCAAGGGGCGTAACCGAGCGGGGGCGATGCCTCCCGTCAGCGGCGCACCGCTCGCTGCTGACCTGGCAAGCTAGAGGCGCGCGGCGCAGGAAGGAAGCGGTCGGATCTCTCTGGGGACCGGCAGGACTACGCCTGCCACAGCTTCCTGCGCCTCTGGGCTGGAGGCGCCCTGAGCGGGCTGCGGAGGGAGGCGCCCGGGGCTGCAGGTGCCTCTGCGCATTTCATTTCGCGTGCTGGAGCGGCAGAGCTGGCACTACTTGGCACTGTGCCAGATCGTGGACAGCATGCTCCTCGTCAACATCGTCATCAACTTCTTCACTGCTTACAAGAACAAGAAGTCGGTCATGGTCACTGAGCTGCCACGTATTCGCCGGCACTACTTCGGCGCGGACTTCCCCGTGGACATGCTGTGTGCTCTCCCAACCGACCTGTTCCTCCTCCTGTGCACCACCGTCCTGGTGCGATTGCCTTACCTCTATACCGCACACCCTTGCGCCGTATACCCTTGCTCCACACATACCGTATTGCAAAGTGAGACACCTGCGCACCACACCCCCCCGTGCACCGCACCCGCCTACGGACTATGTGCTTTGCCTTCCGTCATACCTCCTTGTGGCGCGTCCAGCACCTTACTCACCTCACCGCCTGCCCCTCCCATGCCGACCTCGTCTTAGCTGTGTCGGCCCTGACCCTGACTGAGCCCGGCATGCCCAGCGTCGCCACTGACACTCGCAGTGAGCACTGCGCCCTAGATCAGCTCTTTCAGCCCCGTGCAAGTTACACATTGTCACAGAGTGCACGCTGGTCGCCGACAACCGATAGCGAATCCACAGACCCTCGCTCTTCGGGCCACGGACAATTCCTTCCCATGCGACCCAGGGCGGAGCAATGCCCTCTACTTCCGCACTCCCTCGCCTGCTTGGGCATGTTCTAAGCAGGGAGGCGCGGCGGCGCGCCAGAGGCGAGGTGCACGGCAGCGACGTAACGGGCGGCGGTGCGCTGCGGCTACAGGAAGTCGATACCCCCTATGTGCTGATGAGCTGGCTGAGGATTCCCCGGCTGTTCACCTTGCCACGTCTGTGGGCTTTGCTCACCGGACACAAGATCAAGAGCCGCAAGAAATGGGTAAGCCCTGTTCCGATTGCCTTGCCGTCTATGCTGCAGGCCCATTTCATCCCCCACTCGCCCAGCGGGGCTTGTGCCGTGCGCCCGCTGACGGCCGAGTGTGTGCAACAGGTTGTGGGCGCACTGCGGCGGCTGCTCCCGATCATCTTGATTCCCTGCCATCTCCTCGCCTGCATGTGGTGGTACCTGGGGGTGGAGTACAGTGGTAGCATGGGCCGCCGGTGGGTGGAGGTGCGCCCTCTCACCCGTGCTGCGCCAAGCAGGGCGCCGTCCTCAGCGTCCGCGCCCAGCTTGCCTCACGCTGGACCCCATCAATGTGCATCCTCCAGAGGCCCTACTCCATCATCGCATCTCGCGCATCCGACCTCGAGGCGTATGAATATAATCGCTTCCTTCGAGGTTCGCTGATGACTCTAGGCGCGTGCTCAAGGAGACGGCGATTTCATAGGCTTGCGATGCCCCCCATTCATAAAGGAAACACGCAGGATGCTACGTTGATGACAATGAAAGGGTACCGTTGGATTTGAGCACTCTGAAGCAGATCTATTGCAGATCGTTGGATTTGAGTACTCTGGAGCAGATCTGTTGCAGATCGTTGGATTTGAGCCCTCTGGAGCAGATTCATTGCAGATTGGCGCAACGGGGTGTAAGAGCGCTCGCGGGTCAAGTGGCCGGAAGCGCTGTCCTTAAGCGATCGAGTGTTTTCAGTGCTTTCAGCCTCATCGTGATGCTGTCGGTGGTTCGATTATGGGGCCGTCGGCATCGACGGTGAGCAAGACGTCACAAATGGCGCTGGCGCGGTGCGGGTCCGGGTGAGCAGTACTACGAAGGATTCGGTAAGTCGGACATCGAGCATGACGGCACCATTCTGGAGCAATACCTCGTAAGCTACTACTGGATCACTGCCACCCTGGCCACCACGGGGCTCGTCGGCGACATGATGCCGAAGAACTACCTGGAGATGGTGTTCACATGCGGCGTCATGCTGGTGCAGCTGACGCTCATGAAGTACGTCATCGGTGAATTCTCCCACCTCGTGATGGAGCAGGATGCTCAACTCGTGGAGACGCGGCGCGCGATCTTCCAGGCGTGCCCCCCCCCGCCCCCACTCCTTCCTAGCTCGGGCACGCAATGTTGACACAAGACACGGCACTCTTGAACCTCTTCCACGCCAGCAGGAGAGAGTGTGGCGCCGCCCGCGCCTCCTGGAGCCGCGAAACCTCTCTGCTCCGCAACCTGTCTTCTCCACTAAGGCCCTTGAAGCGCTAGCCTCGCTCGACTGTGCGGTGTTTGAGGAAACCAGCACGTTTCGCCGTTAGCAGCAGGCCGGCTGCCTCATGCTTCGCACCGTTCCGAGGATTGCGGGTTTAGGGTCTTCGCAGATGACGAACTTCGTGCAGCAGCGCAAGCTGCCTGAGGAGCTCGGCCTGGAGATCACCAACTTCATTAACACGTCGGACAGGGAGCAGCCAGCGGGAGGCGACATCCTGAAGGAGGAGGACATGTTCTCGCTGCTCTCACGCTCCCTGCAGGTTGTGCGCCCTGCAGGTTGGGCGCCCTGCAGGTTGTGCGCCCTGCAGGTTGTGCTCGCTGCAGGTTGTGCGCCCTGCAGGTTGTGCGCCCTGCAGGTTGTGCTCCCTGCAGGTTGTGCGCCCTACAGGTTGTGCGCCCTGCAGGTTGTGCGCCCTGCAGGTTGTGCGCCCTGCAGGTTGCCGCGCCCTGCAGGTTGCCGCGCCCTGCAGGTTGTGCGCCCTGCAGGTTGCGCGCCGAGCATGCCTGGAGTCGCCCCCTGCTCCACTGCCGACGGCCTGCCTGAGGGCGCCTGTGACCACTCTGACCGGCGGCGGCTGGGACGCGCGGGCGCAGGTGGATGTGGCGAAGTACATCTGCCGCTCGCAGCTGGATAAGATCAAAATGTTTGAGGGGTGCAAGCTGAACTTCTTGGACGGCATCAGCGTGATCATGCGGGAGACCACGTTCCCGCCAGAAACCTACATCTACCACGTCAACGAGGTGAGCCGCGAGATGTACATCCTCAACTCCGGCCGCGTGGAGCTCACCACCAAAACTGAATCGGACGGCGAGGTGCGCACTGCGCCGCCCCCCCTACCCCGTCGCCGCCGCGTGCCACGTGGTCGCGCTGAGCTTTGGCCGACAGTGCATCTCTCTCTCGCTCTCTCTCCCCTGCAGATGCATTGCCTCCCGTGTCCACTTTTCTTCTGAGCCTTTTCTTTCCCGGCCTCTCTGGATTCCGAGCCCAGGGTCTCTGGAGCCAGGGGCTGCTGCCGCGTTGGCCCTCAGCATGGCACGCCTTTCTGAGTCAATCTCCTCTAGGACGGAGGCTTCCGTGCGTGCCAGATGTTTTGCTCGGCTCTGCCAGGCCCCAGTGCTAGACTTTTTTTCTCAGCTTTGCCAGGCCCCAGTTCTCGACTATTTTGCCTGTGGGGTTTCCCTCCGTACAGCCGTTTTCCCGTTCGGGTTTGCGCCTACACTCGCCTCCACCGCAGGAGCATCACGCCTCGGCCTCCCTCAGATGGTAGCTTCCCGCCAGACTTAGGCCGCCCCGTTGGGCTGTGCCGTAGGTTGGTACCCTCATGCCAGGCTTCTCGGCCTTGCTCAGCTGTGCCACGCGTGTGTTGCACTGCCGCGCTGGCTGGTGCTGAGCTGTCGGGCTTGGTAAGGTGCTGCTGGAGCTGGCGCAGTTGAGGATGGGGGGAGGGTTTGCGCAGACCGTGGATTCGTACATCTCCCCAGGGATGGTGTTCGGGGAGGTGAGCTTCCTGTTCGGCATCCGGCAGACCTCCAACGCGCGGGTCGGGAGCAGCATAGCAGTGGCCTTCACCTTGCTGAAGGCAGCGTACACGCAGATCATCAAGTTATACCCGGACGAGGAGGAGCACATCATCAAGGTGGTGCTCAACTCCTGGCAGGAGCAGTACGACGTGAAGAGCGAAAGCGGCAGCTCGGTGAGCCTCCTGGACCTCGTGTTCCCCCTGCGCTCGGGAGAGTTGACCTTTAGGGGAGGGAGCTTCGCGTAGTTCATAGGAACTTGGGGCGTGTGGCGTGTGTGCTCGTCGTATGTGTATATCATGGGCGCAGATGGTGGTGAAGTACACCTTCTGTGTTTTCCCTTGATTTTTGTGGGGAGCACTTAGGTGCCCACATGTTTCCCTTTTTTTGACATGGGGTGTCCATGCTGTGTGGTGTGACTGCATTCATGGCATAACCATGGACCAACGGGTCCCATCCATCGACCGTCAGCCACTGGGGGGCATGCCAGCAGGGTCCGCTCACTCTGTAATCCAGAGACCAGCAGTTGTTTGGCGATGATCGGTCACATCGTTTCATCTTTCCATGCTGCTTTGCATTTGGGTTGGGAATGTGTATGAGTTTGTGGTATCTTGTCACGGCCCCGCCCTGCTCTTGATTTGCTTCTCACATCCACTGGGATGAAGATGGGCTAGCTTTTGTTGGCCGATCTCATGCCGTTCAGTGTATCATGGGCGCTGTCATGGTCGCATCGTATCACCTTTCCATGCTGCTTTGCATCTGGGTTGGGAATATGTATGAGTTGGTGGTATCTTGTCACGGCCCCACCCTGCTCCTGATTTGCTTCTCACATCCACTGGGATGATGGTGGGCTGGTTTTTTTCGGCTGATCTCATGCCATTCAGTGTGTCACGGGCGCTCCCAGCGTATGTGCGTCACGGGCGCTCCCGCCGTGTGCGTCACGGGCGCACCGCTTCCGCCGTGTTTCATGGTAAATGATATATTTGACTCACAGATGTGCGGGCGCTCACCTGCCTCGCACCGAGCAGGTTGGGAGTGACTCCGCGAGCAGTGCAGTATCCTCCTTAGCCAGCCATGTGTCGGAGATCGACGACCTGACGAATGTCAAGAAGGTCTTGGAGCATGCCAAGCTCAAAAAGAAGAACGAGAAGGTACGGGGCTGCTTCATGGGCAAGCGCTCCAGGAGGATCTTGGACATCTGGCCTCGACGGCAGCCTGCAGTCCCGCTAGCCCGCCGTGGCGCTTCCGTCTTTGCACCCTTTCCTGCGGCCCGGATCGTGACCGGGGAGCGTACGCTTCGAGCCTTGAGGGCCAAGAGGCTCCCTTCAACCTCGAACAGGCGGCTGCACGCGTGCTCTGATACGGGCCCCAGTAGGCGCCCTGCCGAGTATGCCGCCGTACGCAATGCCGCGTGGTGAGACCCGGTGCGGCAAATCCGATGATCGACTGATGAGCCGTGCAAAGTGTCTCCGTGAGACACAGGCCAATCATCAGACCGAAGGAGTGTAGGAGAGGAAGTCACGAGTTGAGCTCGGCGAGCGTCCGCTGAGCCGTTGTTGGCCCGCGCCTGACGGGGACACTGTGCCCGGCTCATCAGTCAGCCATCTGGATTGCCGCGCCTGCCTTCACGGCGTGTCACCGCAGCGACACCGCACTCGACTGTGAAACTGTTGCGCCTCGTCACCGATATCTCTCTGGTGACGTGACATGGTGATGGGAACGCTGCCCCATGTGTGGGGCTCCTAATGAGGGACCACACCATCGGGCACACCATGCAGTGAAGCATTCCACGATGGACGCCACGTCTATTGAACATACACGGCATCGGTATCTGACGGTTGGGGCTCGCCTTTGTTTGGATCCAGATAGTGGCTCTGATCAACGCGGCATCGGCATCTGACGGTTGGGGCTCGCCTCTGTTTGGATCCAGATAGTGGCTCTGATCGACGCGGCAGCAAAGAACGAGACGAAAGAGGTGGACCGCATTTTAGCCAGCGGCGATCTCACCGTGAACGACGGCGACTACGATCAGAGGCGGCCCATCCACCTGGCCGCCTGCGAGGGTCACGTCGAGATGGTGATTGGCCTTCCTTCGGGGACTATGCTGATCAAGCAGCAACCCCCCTTTCCCCGCAGCCCAGCCGCTGCTATCAGACGTGCCGCCGCGTCGCCTCTGCTCCGCCCAGCCTTTGCTCTGTCCAGGCAGGGGCCAGGCGAGACATCGCGCCGCCGACATGCCCGCCGCCGCTGCGCACAGGCGTCGGCGCGTCCTGACAGTGCGGTGCTCGTGCACAGGTCACCAAACTAATCGAGCAGTACGGAGCGGACGTGAACGTGGAGGACCGGCTCGGTGGAACTCCGGCCGCAGACGCTCTCAGACACAAGCAGGAGGGCGTCCTGAAGCTGTTGCTGACCTACAACGCCAGGCTCAATCTCGAGGTTTGGCCTCGGCGCGCGCCGTGCATCCGCCTCGCGCGTCCCTCACCCGACGAGTCTAGTTGCATCCGCGCGCGCCGTGCACGAGTGGGGCGTGCCTCACAGAGTGCGCGAGACACAGGTGTGGCGCAGGCCTTACCCTCAGTCTAGCTCCAGCCCTGTGAACACTTCACGAGCAGCGTGGCTGAGGGATGCCTAAGCTATTTGGGATTACCAGCTTGCGGTTGGCAGCCATCTGTGCAAGAGTGTGCACATGGTTCTGCGCATCGATGGCCCCAGCGCCCTTGTCATTTGTGTTGTGCGACGGCTGTGAGGCCCGCCCTGCAGCATCTCTGTGAGGCCCGCCCTGCAGCATCTCTGTGAGGCCCGCCCTGCAGCATCTCTGTGAGGCCCGTAGCATCTCTGCGAGGCCCGCCCTGCGGCATCTCTGTGAGGCCCGCCTGCAGCATCTCTGTGAGGCCCGCCCTGCAGCATCTCTGTGAGGCCCGCCTGCAGCATCTCTGTGAGGCCCGCCTCTGCAGCATCTCTGTGAGGCCCGCCTGCAGCATCTCTTTGAGGCCCGCCCTGCGGCATCTCTGTGAGGCCCGCCCTGCAGCATCTCTGTGAGCACGCTTCATCGATGCTCCCGGCACGGCGCCTTGAAACTAGGGGCAGCTTTTCCTGCAGGATATCCGCATTCTGAGATGATACAATTAGTTTCCCGCATGGCTCGCGAGCGCGAGTGACGCATGTCATTTTCCCACTCAGGCCTGCCACAACGCCGCTGGTCTTGGAGAACCGCGCCGTCGCATATATATATATATATATATATATGTCAAAACTTCCCAAGAAGGCCGCTACCCCATGCGCCAGATGAAATGCCCGTGGCATCCAGGGAGGCGCGCGCATGATGCTCGACTAGGTTTCGATGGAAACGCTCGCGCGGCATGCATCTGCATCCTATCTTTATCTCCTTCCTCCTCAGCAGTGCCCCACCAGCGCTAGCATAATTTCCCAGCTCCTTTCCATTCGAGGCATCAGCTCATACGATGTTGTCAGTGCCTTCTTCGCTGCCCGCTCCGCTCAACCGATCGCCATTGAGGCACTGAGCGAATCGCAAATTCGCATCGCTTGCCGCAATCCAATCGCCAGGCTGGCAGCGGGAAATCAAAAGCAGCGTCGAGCAATGAAGAGAAGAATGGGTGGCGGAGTGCAGGACCCGGCGGGCCGCATGTGCCAGGCCGGCGCTGACGGAGACCTCCACCGCCTGAAGCAGCTGACAGAGTGTGGCATTGACCCCAACGTCGGCGACTACGACTCCCGCACGGCGCTGCACCTCGCTTCCAGCAACGGCCACGTGGAGTGCGTGAAGTTCCTGTGCGGCCTCCCAGGGATCAACCTCGACCCCGTCGACCGCAAGAAGGGGACCCCCCTTCAGGACGCCGTGCGCCACAAGCACACGGATGTGCAGCTGTTTCTCAGCTCGCAAGGCGCCACCTTCGGCAGCCTCGACATTGCTGCGCAGGTCCGCACCTCACCGTGTTCTCTAGCAGTCTTCCCGGGCGCCCCCTGGGTTGAGCCCCTATAGTCCCGGGCGCCCTCTGGGTTGAGCCCCTGTAGTCCCGGGCGCCCCCTGGGTTGAGCCCCTGTAGTCCCGGGCGCCCCCTGGGGTTGAGCCCCTGTAGTCCCGGACCCCCCCCTGGGTTCAGCCCCTGTAGTCCCAGCGCCCCCTGGGTTGAGACCCCCTGTACCCGGACCCTGGGTTGAGCCCCTGTAGTCCCGGGCGCCTCCTGGGTTGAGTAGCCCCTGACTCTGGCGCCCGTGGGTGGCGGTTGCATGGCGCAGCTGTGCGAGGCGGCCGCGGGCAACAACGTGGAGTGGCTGCGCACTCTGTGGGATAGCGGCGCCGACTTGAATGCGTCGGATTACGACAACCGCACGGCGATGCACTTAGCGGCCTCCAATGGGTACTCACCCCACGCCAGAGGGTCACTGTGATCGGCCCTTCACCTGCGCGCACCTCGTGTGGGGCCCTGTCGCTGACGTGGATTGACGAGCAATCGACCCTGGCGAGCAGCCGCGCTGTTGCGACTGGGTAAGCGAGTTGCAGCCCATTGCGCCAGGGTTCCTCGGCCTGGCCCGACTCCGCGGTGCGGGTGCGCTGCATCGAGGCATGTGGAGGCACTTTGTGGGACGATGATGGGAACGCTGCGATGATAGTGACGTGGGCGACGGGGGAGGAGGGGCTGCTGGTTCCTGTAGATGTGTCGAGGCAATGAGCTGGTTATTGCAAAAGGAGGAAGTGGACGTGAACCCGGTAGACCGACTTGGGGGGACGCCATTGGAGGATGCGTACCGACATAAGAGGAACTTGATGATTTTGATGCTGGAGGAGAACGGTGCGGTGCGCAAGGGGCACCCCTCCCTGCAGTGCCGGATGGCCGAGATGAAGACGAGAAGGGAAGAAGCCCGACGGTTGCAGAACATCGATCGAATTTGTGAGCAGAGCATGCGCAGCAGAGAGCTCATGCTGAGCAAGCACTGCAGCCAATGGCTGGCGGCCATGCACGACACAGTACGCCATCCTCCACCCTCTCGCAGGCACCGGAATCGGGAGTAGCTAAAGTGCTGCTGGGTCGATGAGCATACCATATCCCTAGCGGGCGCATTGAGACTGATGCCTCGAAGAGCTTGCCTTAGAAACCCTCCTTCCGAAGAACGGTGTGTGGCTGCGGCATTCCTTCGCTGGATGCTCCGGGCTGCAGGGCCGCCGTGCATTTGTGCCACTCATGTTTTACTTTTGTTCCCGGAAAGTCGGCGGACTTTGAGCTGTTGTTGCTCGGATTTCGCGGATGCCCTTTTTTGGACTCGCGTGAAAGGATGAAGTACTCAGCGCTACAGAAATCACGTGTGCAACACGGCTCCCTCGTAGACCCCTCCAGAGCTGGACACGTCATCTCTCTTCCTCACGGATTTGCTCCATGTTCTAATCGCCGCGCAGTCCAAGGCACCACGCATGCCACTCTTCTGCTTCTGGGGCTTGGCGGCATGTGCGCCGTGCAGCCCGATGATTGTGCTTCATGACTTTACATGGCAGGTGCATCCTATGTTGGCAAAGTTGTGCGAGATGCTCAGCATATTGGGTCAGTTACTGGACGTGCACATGCAGCCCGACGCGATGTGGGGGGCTCAGCAAAACTCGCTACAGAGACAGCTTCTACTCTTGGGGAAGGATGTGATACAACTGGTGAAGCAGCTCCAACCCGAGCACGCAGAGAAGCATAAGAGCAACCGCAGCCGAGAAAAAATGATGCTTCCGAAGTCTATTCTACAGCACAAAATGTTTCGGCTATTTTGCCCTCACTTTGAGCAACTTGGCCAAGCCAGGGATAAGCATCTAGAAAATCTTCAAAGTGACCTGCATCAGGTATGCTAGCGCACATACTGGAGCGCATCTTTAGTGTCCAGACTGTGCCCTCCAGATGCACGCGGCGGCCGCGTGAGTGTTCAGACTGTGCCCTCCAGATGCACGCGGCGGCCGCATGAGTGTTTAAATTGTGCCCTCCAGATGCATGCGGCGGCCACATGAGTGTTCAGACTGTGCCCTCCAGATGCATGCGGCGGCCGCGTGAGTGTTCATACTGTGCCCTCCAGATGCATGCGGCGGCCGCGTGAGTGTTTAAACTGTGCCCTCCAGATGCATGCGGCGGCCGCATGAGCCGGCAATGGGCACGCGCTTGTTGACAGAACGTTTCGCAACTGTATCTCAGCAATGGGAAATGGCAACCATGCATGGCAAGGCAGTTGTACTGTACTCGTACTAGTTGTATTGTACTCGTACTAGGTGTACTGTACTCTGCTTGGTTGTGATTTGGGAAATGGTCGCCTTAGGGCAGCGATTTTGGTTCGGGACAATCGGGGAATGGGCTTTATATGTGAGCTTCCTTATGGAGCACTTTTGTGACGATTTTTGGTGCAGAATGGTTTAAGCGCGCTGTGCACAAAGTATGTGAGAGGCATTCATGGGTTTCCTGTGTGGGTTTGCCTGTGCTGCAGTTTGTGAAGATGGCAACCAGAAATGACAGCTGTTTCGAAAGTTTCTTTGCGAGAAGGCAAGGCCAGCAACTCATGAACAGCAAATGGTGCTCTCAAAAGATCGCCAAAACTACCAAGATCATCCTAGGTGCCAAGCCGTTGACAGCGAAGGCTCTCATAGCAGATGTAAAGGGGGATGCTGAATGCAGCGTCATGATAGATTACAGTACACTATAAGCCATCTTGAGCTGATTTGGTTTAGCGATTTTTGAAAATGGATTTTCAATATATATATATGAAATAGATAAATGTAATTAAAAATAAATATGAAATCACCGAATGAGACATGAAGGGCACGGTCCGCCCTATTTGCCTAGAAAGTAACCAACCTGAGCTATCCGATGAACACCCGGAGTACCTTCCCGAGCAGGGCTGCCTGAAGTGTCTTATTGGCACAGTCGAATGCTGTGCAGAGCCCTTGCTGTAGCATTTGAATATGCTGCAAGTTGCTACCCTCACATATACTGACATATCTAGCGCAAGTACCCTTGCTGCATCAGCATTTGAAGTGTCCTGCTATCGTCAAATTATATCCCAACGACCTGACAGGATTCCCTTTGACAGAATGTTCAAAAGATAGATTATCCGGTACAGTCGAGGTACATATAGCTGCTTATCATGTATTCTGCTTTATCAATAGCCGCGTACGAGCTACTTCTGCAACCGCAGCATATCGTTTGCTAGCACTGGGTGGCAATTTTCTTGAGTAGTGTGGTACTTCTTTATTTCCCCTACGGCTTGTCAGCGTTCTTGATGCTCTGCACAGTTCTACAACACTGTGCCCACCATAGCTGCTCTTACTAACACATTTGAGCCACACCGACACACACACACACACACACAAAGCGGCATGAGGCCCGCTTACAAAAGCCAGCCCACCATTTCCCCAATGGATCCGGTCGATGTAAGAAGCAATCAAGAACAGGGCGGAGCTGTGCCAAGATACCACCGACACACACACAACACACGCATTGACGTGCTCATCACCATGAAGCACTGGATACGGAGATGGAGCAAGCGTCATACGAATCCAAGACACTCGCAAAGAGCGAGCCGCAGACGAATCCCCGACGCCCTCAAAGGGGTAGTACCCGCCAGAAAGGTACCACAGCGACAGCCACATCCGACATCCCATCACCCAAAGCACCCAAGTGACCGTCCCCGTTAACAACGAGATGCCAGTACCCCACAACGTGGCTGTTGATCACCAGTCCACCGGCAGATGAAAAATCCCCAAGGCACTGGACAGAGAAAGAGCGAGCCGTAGACGAATCCCCGACGCTATCAAAGAGGTAGTACCCGCCAGAAAGGTACCACAGGGACAGCCACATCCCACCATCCAAAGCACCCCAGTGGCCGTTCCCGTTAAAACACACACACACACACACTGAACGGCATGAGATCGGCCAGCAAAAGCCAGCCCACTATTATCTCAGTGGATGTGAGAAGCAAATCAAGAGCAGGGCGGGGCCGTGACAATATACCACAAACTCATACATATTCCCAACCCACATGCAAAGCAGCATGGAAAGATGATACGATGCGGACCGATCATCGCTCAACAATAGTTCGCCCCAGGGTCACGGAGTAAGCGGACCCTGCTGGCGCATGCCCCCCAGTGGCTCATGGTCGATGGATGGGACCCGTTGGTAGTCCATGGTTATGCCATGAATGCAGTCACAGCACACAGCACACACACATACGTGTATATTTTGGACCGAAATGAATACCGAAAATGTGCAGTGTAAAAAGTATATGTATTTGTGGATATCCGCATAACATCTACACTGTATCATACACGGGTTGTTCCACATAGCTGCGTAGTGCATACATCATCAGTCTATATCGTTTCCAGAGAAAAGGTTCGCCAACCCAGAACAATAATAGGGATGGCAATGCCATAAACAAACTGGAAGCAATCTATAGAAATTTTTGTCAAGTCCGGCTCGTTGACGACGTCGGAGCGATGCCCGATGAGCTCGGCAGGCCCTTCTAGCACTGGAGCGCCAATCCTGCTACATCAACAGGCGACGCAAGGTTCGACATATTGTTTGTTTCGAATTGTGTGTGGGCTTTCCAAAGGCAGAGAGGCTTGGGGGTAGCAATGCATCGCTCAATGAGATAGCTCGAGTGCACACAAGGTAGATTGGAAACTTTTGTTAAAGGTTAAATCTGAAATCGGTCATGCGGCAAATGGTGTGCTCCGGAGGTGAGCACATTCCAGTTAGCAAAATTTGATGCCTTAACCACAGGCAAGGTGAAGGATAAAAGTGCGATACGTTGTAGATGCCTGCTCGAAGAGAGCACACATGTGAGTGGCTTCCACCAGTCATGAAAACAATGCAAACACCTACCCCCCAAATGCCTTGAAGAGGACTTGCGAAAACCTTGACTGAAACCCAACTGGACGCTTACTGCACACACCGAGGATGGCGCACATGCGCCCACTTAGGTCACGAGGTCAAGATATGGAATGGATTTCGGGAATATATACACACAATATTAAATGTGCGGGCTGCGCCAGGGGGATGCTGTAGGATGCAATAGCCATCAATGATTAACATAAAAGGGAATATTCCCTCCGATTCGACCGCAAAAGTGCCCAACGCAAAGCTTAGTCGTTTTTACTTCATCAAAAGACGGAAGACCTAAACACCTAAATAACTAGATCGAACTATGGTTATATTGGTCTTAGTTCCCTCAAAGATCGGTCGTATGTATCGTGTGTATTCGGCCGTCATCAACCTCGCTAAAAGAATTTTCTTCTGCTATCTGAAATGTACCGATGCCTTGAAATCTAAGAAACATAGATATATCAAGTAATCCCCGGTAAGCTGTCTCAAAATTCGTCCTAATTTTCGTGCTTATCGTTTTGTCTTTCCCTCCTGCAGCTTCAGGGAGGCGCCATACGCACGAGCCTCTCGAGACCAAAAGCGAATTAGCGTTTCTCGCTGAAGAAGTTTTCGGCATATTGATAGACTTGCTTTCCCAACATATCATCCTTAGCAAGAGCTGACGGGTCCTGCGGTTCCCCAAGTTTATGCCCTGGATCGCCAATTAAATACGAACCGCTTATCTTCCTCAGATCCACCACGGGCGCGACTGCGGCCCACGTCTGGACGAGGGCGCCTCGTTCGACGTTCATTCCGGCAAGCAAAGGCTTCAGTTCCCATTTCAATGCGAGGAACACTTGACGAAACATGTCCCGCCACGTCATGTGCTGCAGCATCCCGGTGCCCCCAATCACCCCCGGGTGGAGGCATACGACAGGGTACGACACTCGCTGTGCGAGTTCCTGCGCCCAAAGTAGGCGGCACAGGTTCGAAAACGCGTAGGCGTGTAAGCTGTCATACCTCTCTTCTTGTGGCGGAAGCTCGCTCGCCACATTGAAATCACTTTCCAGGACGCGACGATGCGACTCCGAGGAAAGAATCACGACCCTGGCGCCCTCTGTCGCGGCGAGTTTCTCATGAAGCAGTGCAGTCAGCTGGAAATGACCCAGAAAATTCACTGCGAACTGTGTCTCGACCCCTGGGGTGTGTTCACCCCAAGTCTTTACCCCATTTATCCCCGCGTTGTTTACCAACCCATGAAGTGGCAACTTGAGCGCCAGAAACTGCTCTGCGCAACTCTTGACCGACTCCGGGGATCCAAGGTCGAGTTCGATGTGATGAATTCCATTTCCTCTACCATCCAAGACTTTTGCCGCGGCGATGTCTTCCAAAGCCTTCCTCGATTTCTCCCCAGGTCGTGCAGCCATTATCACAGTGGCGCCAGCGCAATAGAGGGCTCGCAGACACTCTTTGCCAATTCCATTGTTTGCTCCGGTTACTATGTACACCTTGCCGATCAGGCTGCCAAAGGTGCCAGCAATGCTAGAAGCCGTGGCCATGGTCAGCTTCAACAGCCAAATTTATACAAGTACGTGGTTGTTTAGCTGTAAGTACATGTACTCTAGTCTCAAGTCTGTTTGTGGAGTTTCCTTGTAGGCATATGATATGCGAGGCAAACCGAAAGGTCTCGCAAAAGGATGTGCACTTGCATCTTGTTTCGTTAGATCTCTGATCTGTAACCGTTTGATAGGGTTCGATGAATTAATACCTTTACGCACGCATAAATCGATAAAAGGGGGGGGGGGGGCTCGCGATCGACGGACTGGGGTCTCTCCTTCGATCGAGCATTCGAGATCGATCGAGAAATTTCGGGGTGTCGCGAAGGGTCCCTTCGATCCGTTTGATGGCCGCCATCAAGGAAAGAGTGAAATCGGTGGTCGGCGGAGAGAGAGAGAGAGAGAGATGTACGAATAGAAATGCAGGTAGAAACACACGGAAGCTCGTCTCGCGTATTCTAAGATAAGATACATAAGATACTTAGGAGTTTTTATATTTTACTTATTACTGATGATTGTCTCGTAGAGTGACGGCAAGTGACTCGCGTCGTCACGTGTGACACAACATCACGAGAGAGGGGAAACGAGCACGGGACAAACCCCCACCCGGGTCTATCCGCTAAATCTAACCAACAACGGCGACAACTCTCTATATACTACCCTGTTGATTACGATGAGAATCCAGAATCTAGAAGAGAAGAAGTCCACAAGGTCAAAGAAGCACTCAATGAACAAGATGGAGGTGGCATGGGGCATGTGAGCCGCACGAGGCGGAGTCCGGAACCTTGCCTGACTACGGTAGATTGGTTGTTGCGCTGCACCATCACTAGCGGCACTCACAGTCACTCCCACTCTATCTACTTCCATCTCCAGGACCCATCGCGCGGTGGAAACTACCCGAAACAACACCCCATCGAATACCCGCACATCGGCATTCAAGCCGGCCAAAGTGTGGTCCCTTAGGAGGCGAACATGCTGGATTTGGCATGCCGACAGTGTCATCATCATCTGTGTCATCACCGATACGGTTCGACTACTATGACTTCTTCACTGTCATCAGCGCCATCTCCGATATCGACTTCGGTAGTCAGACAGTTCATAGCATCTGTCATTTCACATCTGACACCTTAGGGGCTGTCATCACATTCTTTCGGCGGAAGCTATAACACTTCGTATTATCTTGTGTATAGCTTCACAGTTTCACGGTTGACATATGTGAGTGCTGCACTTGACTTGTAGTGCTTGACTGCGTGTTTGTTCACACAGAACAGGCGATGGGCACGCCAACGCCATCGCACCGATTGAAACCATCAAGGGGCAAACCACCCACACGCCCCGGATGCCTCGCGGCAAGATCGGGGGGCCAAGACTTGACTAGAGTGAGTCATCGGCACATTTGGTGACTACAACAGGTCAACCAAGAAGACCGACCAACCGGGGTGTGAGCGGAAGACATCCATGTATGTGTTGAGATATGTGTTCCGGGCAGCCCTGACCGGTATCTCTCACTAAAATTTTATTATAAAACCTTTAACACGTCACTCGAGTGAACGATGCACTGCATTCGACACATCAGGATATATCGGTTCCAAGATATATCCCTCTAGGTCGCGTGAACCCCTTGTTCCACGTATTATTCGTTCATCGCGTTGGCCATGTTAGACTAAAATCGCCGGTTGAGTAGGTGGTGCGCCACACGTTGGGCGCTCCACTAGGGGACGAAATGCACTTTTGAGGCAGCCGTGACGCTTACGGAATCACGTACTAGAATGTCAGGGTCATGACCGATGACATATGTGTCATACATGTCATACGTGTCATACCTGTCAGACATGTCATACCATGTCATGTCATGTCGTGTCATATATTATTATGACAGTCGTCAGTACGGTCGACCATGACTGTACATGTCGAGTCGTGTCATATATTATTATGACAGTCGTCAGTACGGTCGACGATGACTGCACATGTCGCCAGATGATAATGTCACATCATCTGTCATCCCTGTCATCGAGAGTTCGTACGTCGAACTCGAAGATGGCAAAGCAAAGATACATCTTGAATACAAACAAGAACCATCTTGCTTTAAGCATGTGCGGAACACGCATGCACATATGAACGAACTAGTCGTTATTACAATACTGGTCGTTCAACCTACGTCTCGGGTTCACAACCCAATGGCGGTACCATCTAAGATGATGGGAGACGTATGGTACAAAGTGAGGAAGCGTTGTGCTTCAGCAGTTCTTTATCCAGAGACTGCAACTCACAACCCGCTTGATTGTTACACTTGTGTGTGCCGTTCAACAGCACAGTGTTTATTTGATATATTGTATAATATTTGTGGGCTCGCATATCAGCCCTAACATAATGGTATTCTAAAAAGCTCGTCAAGGCACGAACGAGAACTCAATTGTGTGCAGCGCATAGATATCATTCATTTGTGTTGACAGGTTGCGGAGCACATAAGGCGACGCACTCGCATAAATTGAATATTGATATATCTGCTGCAATAGCGAAGATAGCGTGCGAGAAAATTTTCGCGTTCACAGAAGCGCACTCGCAGAAACAGCTGATCGCACATACTACACGATAAGGTGTGCATATGGCATACATCTGCGCAGCAATGAGACGTACTCGCATAAATGGTTCGCAAATGTATACATGTTCGCAGATGCGACGTGGAAGCATAATCATCAGCGGAATCGTTTCCGCGCGGAAAGTCATCAGCGCAGCATTACAATTTTCGTGATTGCACCAAATTGCTTTTTGTACGGCTTCATACATGTTGATGCGCGATATGGTCACTAATTTGCAGTTGGCAGCATGCGCGATGGTCGCATATTTTTGCAGAAGTGGATCGCAGCTTACAGCATGCATGCCAATTACATGCGCGCGCTTGTATGAATCACGCTCGAAAATTGTTCAGAATGATATATGGCATAGTGGTCATCGACGGAATTTTGATCCGTATACATGTCAGCGCTCGTATAATGCGCTGATGAATGGCGACGACAATACATGCTTTTCATCAGCAGCGCGCTCTTTTGCATAAGTTATTTGCAGCGTGCTATGAAAGATTTCAATTTGCGATGATGATGATGTCGAGATGTTGCTAAGATCAACTGCACAAATATTCTTAATCATCAGCATTCATGCTCATCAGAAATATAATAATGTGTGCACAATATGTGTGTGTGGATCAGCACACACACACACACATGCGCACATGCACACATGCACTGAACGGCATGAGATCGGCCAACAAAAGCCAGCCCATCATCATCCCAGTGGATGTGAAAAGCAAATCAAGAGCAGGGCGGGGCCGTGACAAGATACCACAAACTCATACATATTCCCAACCCAGATGCAAGGCAGCATGGAAAGATGAAACGATGTGACCGATCATCGCCCAACAATTGTTGGTCTCTGGGTAACGGAGTAAGCGGACCCTGCTGGCATGCCCCCCAGTGGCTCCCGGTCGATGGATGGGACCTGTTGGTCCATGGTTATGTCATGAATGCAGTCACACCACACAGCATGGACACCCCATGTCAAAAAAAGGAAACATGCGGGCACCTAAGTGCTCCCCACAAAATTCAAGGGAGAACACAGAAGGTGTACATCACCACCTTCTGCCTCTCCTCGCAGCACGACAGACGAATCTACCGAGCTCTCCAAGAGGCAGTGCCCGCCAGAATGGCACCACAGGGATAACCGCCTCCCAAAACCCACTTCCACCCGGCGGTCGTCCCCGTTCACAGCGATCCGTCAGTACTTCATATCAAGGTCAGAGAACGCAAGTCCCCCGGCATGTGTAATAACCATGAGCACTGTACACGGAGAGGGAGCTAGCGTCATACGAATCCAAGACACTCCCAAAAAGCGAGCCGTAGACGAATCCTCGACGCACTCAAAGAGGCAGTACCCATCAGAAGGGTACCACAGGGACAGCCACATCCCATCATCCAAATCATTCCAGTGGCCGTCCCCGTTCACAACGAGATGCCAGTACCCCATAAAGTGGCTGTCGATCACCAGTCCCCCGGCAGGTGAAAAAGCCCCAAGGCACTGGACAAAAATAGAGCCAGCCGCAGACGAATCCCCGACGCCCTCAAAGAGGCAGTACCCGCCAGAAGGGTACCACAGGGACAGCCACATCCCATCATCCAAATCATTCCAGTGGCCGTCCCCGTTCACAGCGATCCGCCAGTACCCCATAACGTGGCCGCCACAACCAGTCCCCCGGCAGGTGAAAAAGCCCCAAGGCACTGGACATAAATAGAGCCAGCCGCAGACGAATCCCCGACGCCCTCAAAGAGGCAGTACCCGTCAGAAGGGTACCACAGGGACAGCCACATCCCATCATCCAAATCATTCCAGTGGCCGTCCCCGTTTACAACGAGATGTCAGCACCCCATAACGTGGCTGCCAACCACCAGTCCCCCGGCAGGTGAAAAAGCCTCAAGGCACTGGACATAAATAGAGCCAGCCGCAGACGAATCCCCGACGCCCTCAAAGAGGCAGTACCCGTCAGAAGGGTACCACAGGGACAGCCACAATCCCATCATCCAAATCATTCCAGTGGCCGTCCCCGTTCACAACGAGATGTCAGCACCCCATAACGTGGCTGTCAACCACCAGTCCCCCGGCAGGTGAAAAAGCCCCAAGGCACTGGACATAAAAAGAGCCAGCCGCAGACGAATCCCCGACGCCCTCAAAGAGGCAGTACCCGTCAGAAGGGTACCACAGGGACAGCCACATCCCATCATCCAAAGCACCCAAGTGGCCGTCCCCGTTAACAGCGAGATGCCACAACCCTATGGCGAGACGTATTCCCGGTCAGCTATGATGGCCCGAACTCCCACCCATTCGGACCTGGCACAATGACACCGTCACGTAAGTCCCCCAGCTTACGCCTGACGCGCGAGATCCAGCAACCCGGACCTCGTCTATCATACAGACCGGGCCTCTCCACCATAAAGCGCCGCAAAAAGCCCCACAAACGCCTGTTGTGGTAACCCTTTTGTGTCATCCTGTGGAAAACAAGAGCTATGTTGTAAACAAAGTCTTGCCAAAGGACACATCTCTCAGCGAACCGATGCAGTTGGCTCGTGACAATCCCATACTTAGCTTTGTCGGCCAAGTACGAGTCATGTGCAGGGTACCTAATGACCTGGATGTCAGCATATTGTGCATCCAGTCGTTTGTCATATATGGCAGTCATAAGGCCTCTGCGCCTATTTTGCTTGATGAGTATGTCCATGTAAGGGACACGCACACCCGCATGTGCCAAAGATAGACTCAAAATGTGTTTGGGATAGATCCCTGCAGTGCCGGATTCGTTCAGATATAGATAGTCTTCCATATCTGGAATATTGAACGCCAGCAAGTCATCAATGTATCTACAAACGAAAAGAAACCTGTGCGCGTCATGAAAATTCCCCGCCTCCACAAGTCTGCGCATGAACGCAAGCTCATACGTAAAACAGTAGAGGTTGGCAATGAAGCCCGCACAGCTCGTCCCCATAGGGATCCCCACAATTTGTCTGTAGATCACACCCCCAAACTCGACAAATGTTCCATCCACCAACCCGCAGAATAACTCAACAAGCCGACCCTCCGAAAAGAGCATTTCCCTCTCACCGTCCGTCCTCCGTTCATTGGTAACCCACTCAAAGGACTTATCCTTTCTGACAAGCAGGTACCTCACCCTCGAACTTTGAAGTTTTCTTTGGAAAATGCTCCGAAAGAGTGCCGACAGCCGATCCTTCAAATCCTGCAGACACAAGGTGGTGTACATGGACGTGAAATCGAATGCACAGACGTGCATTGATGCATCACGCTGTCCGCGGGGCCTGTTGCATGCCGCAGCCAGCTTCCGAACCTCCGCCGAATCTTGAATAATCCAAGACCCGCGACCTCTCGGCACACCTGGGATTTGAGAAACCACCTCTTTCCACAGGCCCTCGGTGTCGGCAGTCAAAGCCCGGAAGGCTACACTGAGCCACTTAGAAACTGGTGTAAGTGTTGCGCGATTGGCCCCCGCGACAAACCGGTATCCTACCGGAGACTTGTGCACACACACACACACACATGCACATACATCACTTGCAGCAATCACCAACATGCAGTACATGCATTATTATACCATGTATACATTTTATGCTGAGTGATTGCAACATTGTGAATTGTGCATACATTAATTAATAATACAGCTTGATCACGATACCAGCTGTAGTGTATATATATATATATATCAGTTTGATCACGTTAGCAACTGGTATACTAGCATCATGTTGTGATACATGAACATTGCATAAGCACATTGCAGTGCATGCTAAACTATATTAGAACCCATACAGTATAAGGTGCCTGTTCAGTAATCTTAACACAGTAATTAGCTCAATGTGACCCGGTGGAGTCGAGATACTCCTCGGACAACATATTGTTCTACTGTGGATTACTGAAAGGATACTCACCGGAGCTGTATGTGAAATATACCCAGCAACTCATTTTGTAAATGAGATTATATTTTGGAATTACAATACTCCTAAGCTTAATATATCATGCTAGATGTATTCAGTGCATGGTATACTGATAATCCTGCATGATGAACTGTCTGGAAATGTTGTAATGTCCAGAAGTTATCTTACTGCAAAGTGTGTAAAAGTTAACACACACACACACGCACACACTAATAAAAGTGCTAATCAGTAAGCACTGCATGCATACACACACACTGTATTGTATGTATTAACATTCACTGATTCAAAGTGAATTGATTAACTTAAATATCTACTATGAGTATGATAATGTACATACCATTTTCCAAACACATGTGCGTGGAAAATGTCAGTGATTGCGATAGATAAGGGAGCAGGATAAGACAAAATGCTGTAGGGCTGGATGGAGTTATCTCCAGACCCGAAGGCAAGATACTGCACCCATGAAACAGCTGGTAACTGTTGGGTGCAGTCCACTCGTCATTCCACATATCATCGCTGGAGCAATAACAACAACTACGTTGCATATTGACAGTTGATTCAGATCTGATCAGTTCAAATGCATGCAACTCTCAGATCAGTATCTACATGACATTTGATAATAGTTGTTAAGGACAACACACACATACAAATGTGTTGTGTTAAATTGCTGTGATTGTATCAAGCAATGGCCAGATATGTTCTAAATAAGAAATATCATTTTGATAAATCTTAGAGCACAGACCTATGCTCAGAACAGATCATAGTTTGACAAATATCACTAAAGTGGATGTTCCTGACTGGATGTTTCCACTTAAGTTGATAACTTATATATCACCAGAATGTACAATTGCTGCCATGGGTATAAATCAGTAAAACCCAGAAATGCTATCAACCATAGATATTGATATACAGCACAATTCACTTATTTGCCATGAAATTTATCATGTGCCAAAGTAAAGTTTATTGCAGTGATTCTGTACTTTACATTCCACATATACACTGAGATATGTCACCGAGGCAATATATCAGATAGCCGAAAAAGCTGTAAAATGGGTAAAAATGCTCCACGCATGATTTCAAAATGAAAAATGTGTGCCCATTTTATTTTAAATTATGATTCTATACCTATTAAGGTATCAGAAAAACATAATGACCATGGTCATATCTCGTGTAACACCCTAGATATTAGGTGTGTAATATATAGGGGTATACATGTTGGCTGTAACAAAATACGTAAAAATCCTCCACGCATGATTTCAAAATGAAAAATGTGTGTGGATTTTTTTTGCTGATCTGATTATTCAGCTATATCTGAATATTCCCTGATTTATACAGCACTTGTAACACCCTGTAACACCCTGTAATACCCCTAAAATTAAATGTATGTGTCAGGGGTGTAACGTACCCTCTGAAAACCACCTTACATTTATTTAGGTATTAAATGCAGTTTTGCTTAAAAACCTTTGCAAAAAAATTATACTGCTTATTTTTTACCTATTTTAGGGTTACTGATACCATGTAACACCCTAATCATAATATTGGGTGTATGGGCCACTGTAACATTACATGCCCTAAAATGCTACTATAATTTCGATAAACTTCGTATTTAGCATTAACATATCATGCTGTTTTCGACACAAACATGATTATGTATCGGGCAACAACCCAAGAACTGTGACAGATGATTCCTATATGGAATGCATGCTATTTTGAGGTATTGGCAATTGACAACTGCCACTATATCACACACTTCCTTGAGGGGGGAAGAAGGTGGATATATATATATATACTTACCTCATTATTATGTACGAATATACTACATGTATGTAAACATATCGATATACCACATATAACATATAAATCACACACACTCAGTTAGGCAATTAGCTGAAGGTATTTTTGTGCTGTGTTTTGTTTTTAGATGGTTACTATCGAAGAGGAAGAGCATGAGATTCCTGATATCAACCCAGATCATTCGACTTGGTTTTTCGACATCCTCGGTTCATACGATGCATACAGTCGGTTTAAAATCCCGAAGTGGATCGCTGGTTATGCCGATACACTAACCAGATATGACCACATAGGCTATTATGACAACATCAGTCGCATGAAGCCAGATATGAGCCGGTACAAGGATCCTGCCAATGAGCCTCAGGCACCAGAAGCAGAGTATACAGAAGACAGTCCTCCGATGGTCTTTGTAGATCCAGATGCAGATTCAGTACCAGCACCAGCTCCACCAGCTCCACCCAGTTTGGTTCCCAAGGTGAAAATGACACCACCTAGGGAATTCAAAACAGGACAGGACGCAGAGGTCTGGTTGGATACAGTGGACAGATATTTCCAGTTCACTTATCCAGGTGTCAATGATAAGGATTTGATCACAGTGTTTCTTACTCTCATACAGAATAATGATAGACACTATTTTCAGGTCTTGGCAAAACAGCCATATACCACTTATGAGATGGTCAGACAGACATTCCTCAGACAATTTGGTAATCCTCATAAGAGATCAGTAGCCAAGAAACACCTTATGGCACTGACTCAAGGAACCCAAACCTTTGCAGATTATTTGCGCACATTTACATCACTGGCTTCTTTAGCAGCAGTTGATTTAAATGATGTGCTAATAAAGGACAGATTCGTCACCAGTATGGATTCTGATCTCCGCAGACAGTTCCAGCTCAGATACCTGACAGAAGAGCAGAGGAACAATCTGTCGTGGCAAGAAACCACACAGTATTGCTTGATTTGAACTACGTCATTCACTCAAAGCAATCAGAAACCCTTCATTATCGGGGTCAGAAGGAGCAGTCATCTGGAGGTCCAGCCAAGAAGGATAAGGACAGAGGACGTGGCCAGAAGCCATATGACAGATCCAACAGAAATCGGAATTGGAATCAGAATGGCAGCCAGAACTCCAATCAGAATCGGAATAATAAAGGAAAAGGTGGTAAAGGCAAGGGCAAAGGAAAAGGAAAAGGAAAATCACAGAATAATAAGACTTGCCATCGTTGTGGTCGTCCTGGTCACATCGAGAAGGATTGTTGGGCCACCAAGACCGATGATGGAAAAGAGATCAAGGGAAAGCCACCAGCTCAGAATCCTTTACAGAATCGGAGACAGCAGCAGCAGAATCAGGGTACTAAGGATGGGTCTGGCAAACTCGTCAATTCGATCAACACCTTGGTCAATGAACTGAAGAGTCAGCACAGCATCAATGCAGCAGTTGCAACTCCAGATCCAGTTCCATCAGCTCCAGCTCCTCAGGGAAACTCTCAGGGTACTGCACAGGTACCGGTGATGAGAGCACCCCGAGGGTAGATCAGCCTGAAGATGCCACTGAAGCAAGTGGCCGGGTTGAGAGTATCTCAGAAGAAGTCCTTTCCAGTCTGACATTACAGTTTCAGCAGATGGACAATCCCTCAGAGCACATCGCACAGATGCAGTCTCAAACAGCACAGCTGAAATCACAGAAGAAGCTGTTGTTGTACAAAGGGAAAGTATATGGACAGAGTACTCACATTTTGGTAGATCCAGGAGCCACATCGTCTTTCATCGACAGACAGTTCGCTGCTCAGCTTGGTATAGCTCCCACAGATTCTTCATCATTTTCAGTGGGATTGGCTGGAGGAAGCCAACTACCATGCACATCCTATCTTCCCAAGGCTACATTTTCTCTGGGCAAGTATAAGGATGCAGAAGATTTCTACATCATTGACATGAAACCATTCACTGTCATTCTGGGTCAAGATTGGTTGGAGAGGAGGAATCCACACATTGACTTTCAGACCAAAAATCTGACGATCACTAGGAAGCATTCATCAGGCTCCAGTATTCGCACAGTATTGTCCAGAGTTGAGCAGACTCCAGACTCAGATGACCTTCCTGAAATGGAATTGGTCAGCGCCACCACCATGAGGAAGCACCTTCGTCGCATTCGATCCAGTGGTTCGGCTGAAGAAGCCGTAGCTTATCTCTTCTTTCTCTCAGAGGTCGACGGTGAACTGGTCTTTGCAGCATCAGACTCAGACACCACTATGGAAGACCCCGAGGTCACAGCAGCACGTGATCAAGTGAGAGAAGACTTTTCAGACATATTCCAGGAGGATCTTCCAGCTGGTCATAGGCCAGAACGGTTTGAAGGTGGTTATCATCGAATCAACATTGAACCTGGGCATAAGCCACCAACACAGCCAGTACGTACCATTCCAGTACCCATGATGGAGGAGCTCAAACGGCAAATCATTAAATATGTCGAGTTGGGTATCCTTCGTCCATCATCATCGCCATATGGGTGCCCAATCATCTTCGCTCCTAAGCCAGGGGGAAAGTGGAGGATGTGTTGCGATTATCGTGCCCTTAACAATATCACCATAAAGGACACATATCCGTTACCACCCCATGATACCCTTCTTGAACAGCTTAAGGGAGCACGCTGGTTCAGTAGATTTGATTTCAACCAGTTTTTCCACCAGATCCCCATTCACCCAGACGACATTCATAAAACTGCTATCCGCACCAGATATGGTTCTTATGAATGGACAGTTATGCCTTTCGGATTGACCAATGCACCTGCAACAGCTCTTCGTGTAGGAAACCGGGCATTCTTCGACTTCATCGACCAATTTCTTGTCATATTCATGGACGACACTATTGTATACAGTCCAGATTTTGACAGCCATGTGAAACATGTTCGACAGTTCCTCCAGCGTTGCAGAGATCATCAGTTTTTCATCAGGCCTTCCAAGGTGGAGTTGTTCGTCAGATCTATAGACTTTATCGGACATCACATCTCTGAAGCAGGCCTATCCATCATCGAAGACAGAATCCGAGCAGTCATGGCAATTCAGCCTCCAGTGTCTTATGGTCCTACCGTTGGAAAGCAGCCTCTACGCCGCGTGGCTAAAGATGGCAAGTCATCCCTTCGGTCATTCTTGGGCATGGTCGGTCAATTCAGGAGATTCATACCAAAGTTCTCCAAAGTTGCCGAGCCGCTTAATCGTCTCCTAAAAGATAATGCAGAGTTTGTCTGGGAATCTGAGCAGCAGCAGGCATTTGATAACCTCAAAAGTGCCATCTGTAACGCTCCAGTATTGCAGCTCCCAGATCAGAAACTGCCATCTATTATGGAGGTCGATGGATCAGGCACACACGTTGGTCAAGTGATACTCCAGGATCAAGGAAAAGGTATGAAGCCATGTGGCTATCACAGCGTCACTCTATCCGATACACAGAGACGTTGGCCTATTCCTGAGATCGAGCTATTTGCCATTGTAGAAGGCTTCCGATTCTTTCGCCACATCTTGTTGGGAGCTCCTGAGACTATTGTACGCTCAGATCATCAGCCACTGGTTTATTTCCAGACCAAATCCACACTGAGCCCCAAACAGGCACGGTGGTTGGATGAGCTCTCCGAGTACAACTTCCGTATAGAGCATATTGTTGGCGATAAGAATAAGGTCGCAGATGCACTCACTCGTATCTCTGCACTTTTTGAACTCACTGATTGTCTTCAGCACATGGACATCAGCGAGGTCATGCCATCTGCAGATCCTACATTCATTGCTCTTATATCTTCTTCATCAGCTCATCAGCTACACGACATCATTATATCCGAGTATGATCGTGACACATTTGCACAGACTATATTGGCTAAGCTGACATCATCGACTTCATTCACAGTCAGTCAGCAGCTACAGCTTCGAGCTCATTCAGGGGTTGATCTATCGTAAGACCATATATGGCAGACAGCTGTACATTCCACCAACAGCTAAAGTCCCCACAGATGACGGTGAGATCACACAACTTCGCCACATTCTTCTTCATGAGTGCCACTCAGCCACTATTTCTGGTCATGTAGGCAAAAATCGCATGCTTCATCTTCTGCGTAGCCGGTATTATTGGCCAGGAATGATAACGGCAGCCATCAAGTACATTCGGGAGTGCCCCGTTTGTCAGCGCCAGAAAACGAGGCGACACAAGCCTTATGGTCAGGCACATATACGATATTCCGTGCCTAAGACAAAATTTCTAGATGTATCTCTTGATTGGATCACTGACCTGCATATCACCACTAATGGGCACGACAGTATATTTGTGGTAATGTGCCAATTCTCTCATCGTTGTCATCTCATTCCCTTCAGCATGACCTGGACAGCTCAGCATACTGCTTCTATCTATATGCAGCATATCTTCAAGCTACATGGTCTTCCGAGGAACATCATCTCAGATCGAGACCCCAGATTCACCTCTACATTCTGGCAGACACTGTGGAAATCTACTGGTACGAGATTGTCCATGACGTCATCACACCATCCACAGTCGAATGCTGCTAATGAGAGGAGCCATGCCTTCATTGAGGATATCCTCAGGTAATTTTCAAATTGTTGATTCATAATTCGATTTCACCATCCTCTGGTTTATAAACTGATTAGATGGTATTTTTTCATCCTCAGGTGTTGTTGCAATGATACTTCAGCCAATTCGTGGGAGGACACGTTGCCTCTGGTGGAGTTTGCAATTAACAACACAGTTTCTGCATCAACTGGTTATTCACCATTTTATCTCGACTCGATGGCGCAACCACTTTCGCCTCATGACCTGGTTATCACTATTCCGCCAGAAGCTCCTGTTCCAATACAAAGAGCTATTCGAGATCATTTTGACCAGTACTCGGCTGTTCATGCCAACGCGGTAGACAACATTTCCCGAGCAGCAGAAATTAGCCAAGCCAGATTCAATAAGACTCACATGCCTCGGCAATATGCAGTTGGGCAGAAAGTTCTTTTACGGACCGAGTTTATTCAATGGACCGGTTTGACAGAGGCAGGCAGACACTTTAAGCAGCCATATATTGGGCCGTTCACCATATCCAAAGTGCTTAGCCATGGGCGTGCATACGAGTTAGATTTCGGAAATCTTGATATCCGTATTCATCCGGTACAGCCTGTTTCCAGATTAGAGCTGTATAATGACTCGATCCGAGCACCTTTGCCTCTGCCACAGATGATCACCGAAGAAGGGCAACCACTGTTTGAGATATCACATATACTCTCGGATAAGTTCACTAGAGGTGTCAAATACTATTTAGTGCGATATGCAGGCTACGGCCCTGAGCATGACACCTGGGTCAAAGCCACAGAGCTGACCAATGCAGCAGACATTATAGCTGCCTATGAAGGCTAAACATTATATTAAGCCTCGTGCCCTTACTTTTTGTAATATATACTAATACATGTCGATCATCTATATAACCTTGCTCTTAATGTTTTATCATTATGTTGCATAGAAGCGGGAAATTGATCCTTCCTTGCTAAAGGTGTAGTGAGCCTTGTTCAAAATCATACCCTTGCACAGATACGCACACATGCGAGATATCATATCTGTGGATAAATAAAAACTGCTAATGCTACCTTTGCCAGCCGTGGTTTGTCATCGGACTTTTGGCCAATCATCCGCAGCTACCGGAGATTGAGGTAGACGGAGTTGTGATCCTGAGTTGTGCTTGACAAACATAACTAAACAAATTTCACATTAGTACGTGGCGAATCCATTCTCACTCATCGCGATAGATGTTCGTCAAAGCGCGCGTACCGGACCGAAAAAAGGAGTTTGGCAGACGGGTGAGGATTTAAAGTGGACTTATAAAGACCCTCCGATATCTCGTAAGCAGGGCCTCCTCCGCTGCATTAAAAACAAGCCGTAATTTCGAAATATTCGGAAGGGGCTCTCCATAGTATTCCTGTGAACTTCGGGGGAGTAAGCTCTCTGAAGGGAGGAAGAGGTGGATGCATTATCGCCGAGAATCGTTCGTTAAATCGTCGATCATCGAAGGTGTCGACGGCAAGCGCAAATATCTATCCGTAACGTAAACCTCGGAAGATACCTTGAAACGTCACTCTGAAATACGATACGCAGTTCATGGGGGCTACATCCTAAGAACTGTAGGGCTAAATGCCTAAGGTGAGGGACTAAAGTGGACTCAGTTCCCCCCAATAACCTAAAAACACCATGAGGGACGCCTCAAATCGGTGTAAGAAGACTGGTACCAGCAAGAAGCGACAACAACAAAGACATCATAGGCATATACAAAGGGATGCCCGTTGCGAGGTCACAACTCTTTTAAGAGGGGAGATCTGTCAGGGTCATGACCGATGACATATGTGTCATACATGTCATACGTGCCATACCTGTCAGACATGTCATACCATGTCATGTCATGTCGTGTCATATATTATTATGACAGTCGTCAGTACGGTCGACCATGACTGTACATGTCGAGTCGTGTCATATATTATTATGACAGTCGTCAGTACGGTCGACGATGACTGTACATGTCGCCAGATGATAATGTCACATCATCAGGCATCCCTGTCATCGAGAGTTCGTACGTCGAACTCGAAGATGGCAAAGCAAAGATACACCTTGAATACAAACAAGAACCATCTTGGCTTTTAAGCATGTGCGGAACACGCATGCACAGTATGAACGAACTAGTCGTTATTACAATACTGGTCGTTCAACCTACGTCTCGGGTTCACAACCCAATGGCGGTACCATCTAAGATGATGGGAGACGTATGGTACAAAGTGAGGAAGCGTTGTGCTTCAGCAGATCTTCTTACAGAGACCGCACTCACAACCCGCTATTACGTACACTCGCATTGCTGTCCAACTTTGCAGTGTTTATTTGTATATTGATAATATATTCACGGCGCCTGTTTATCCCGCCGTATCAAGTAAGCTCTCTGAAGGGAGGAAGAGGTGGATGCATTATATAAAGCCGTAAAGCAGTAGGGCAGAAATGCTACTATTTGTTTTTTAATCGTCACTCTGAAATACGATACGAGCGGCAGCGCTATATCTATCCGTAACGTAAACCTCGGAAGATACCTTGAAACGTCACTCTGAAATACGATACGCAATTCATGGGGGCTACATCCTAAGAACTGTAAGGCTAAATGCCTAAGGTGAGGGTTTAAAGTGGACTCAATTCCCCCCAATATCCTAAAAACACCATGAGGGACGCCTCACATCGGTGTAAGAAGACTGGTACCAACAGCAGCAACAACAACAAAGACATCAAAAACATATACAGAAAGGTATGCCCGTTGTGAGGTCACAACTCTCTTAAGAGGGGAGATCTCTTAGGGTTATGACCGATGACACATGTGTCGTGCATGTCATACGTGTCATACCTGTCAGACATGTCATACCATGTCATGCCATGTCATGTCGTGTCATGTCATATATTATAATGACAGACAGTCGTCAGTACGGTCGACTATGACATGACCAGTCATACCATCTGTCATTTACTCAAGGTGAGACTTGAGTGACACTTGTCATCGAGAGGCCAGGATTGTGGCATCGAGATGGCAAAGCAAGATGAAGTCTTGAAGAACCGAAAGTGTTCGGAGAAAACTCATCTTCGCTTCAAGCATGCACTGAACAAGCATGCGAGTATCACATGGCTTATTCGTTCAGCCGATACTGATTGTTCAACCAATGCCTTGGGTTCACAACCCAATTGTGGTGGCATCTATGAGATGCGGGGCATTGCGTAAATGAGGTAGCGTTGAGCTACAGCAGTCACTTCTTGAGAAGCGCTGCACTCATATCCACACGTACTCTGCGTGAGCTATTAACGTTCAATAATAGCCTCACTTTATATCATATCTATTCGCTTGCTAGCGAAGCCCTATCAGTTGGTATTCTCCGTCTCGTCAAGGCGACGAACGAGGACGCATCTAGTGTGAGTGCAGCAGTAGATATTGAATTTTGTGTGCGCAGGTTTGCGGAGCGCGTATATCATCAGACGCCGCAGTCGCACATATCAACATATCTGCATAATATCGACCGCTGCATAATAAACAGCGAAAACAGTGCGCGAGGAGACATCGTCGTAATCGCAGTTGTTCGTACATGCCGTCAGAGATAACAGCGCGAGAAGGTGTGCATGCAGCATGCTGATCGCACATATGCGCAGTTATCATTCGCAATTGTACGAGAATCGACATATTGAGACGCGGATGAAAAAATCATCATCAGAATATGATCCGTGCGAAAAATGGCATTTGTATCATATGCCGTTCATATTGCGACAGAGATGTGCTCATTATTCGTAACGCGCACGATAGCGACTTTGATAATCACAATAAATCGCTACTGCACTGAACGATTACCTTGCAGTTTTGATGACGGGATCATTGTGCATGGTGTCATCAAAATATCGTCATTTCAAATAGTTGCAATAATCACTCGTCTGCGCGCATCATGATTATCCTTGACAGAATATGTACATACCTGCTGGAATTATCATGAACAGATGACGCATGATGACAGTATAATATGCAGCATGCCATACAAGTCTGTGATGCTTGCCGAGATAGTATTATCCATTCACTGTCAGATTCACAATCATACAAGCTTGCAATCACGAGTGTGTACTATATGTTGTGTGAGTAGCTATACACACACACTCTCTCTCTCTCTCTCTCAGTATGACAGATAAGTGGATGCTCTGCAGCAATATCCTGGTGTGTACAATTATTTGGGTGTGCAGTGATTATAATACTTGTTGCACCACACACACACACACTTGCAGTATATACTAATCATTCAGTATATACTAAGTGCATGCAGCAGATGTACATTATAATACATGTGCATTATAATACTGAGCAACTATGTCATTGTGACATGTGCATACATTTATGCATTCAGCTTGATCACGTTAGCAGTTGTCATGCATAAACCAGCTTGATCATGATAGCAGCTGGTATATATGATCTCATATAATAATGCATCAGACATTGCACAAAAGCATACCTGTTGTGCATGTAAACTATATTTGAACCCATATGGTGTAAGGTGCCTATTCAGTGGTCTTAACACAATAATTAGCTCAATATACTCTGACGCAGGATTTGGGATGAGTATATTTGTTCTATTGTGGATCACTCAAAGGAATGCTCACCGGAACTATATGTGAAATAAATCAAAGCAACTCATCACTGCAGATGAGATATGCAGGATGACAATCATTAACTAAGCTAATATACATCATGTTAGATACATTCTGTGATTGGTATACAGATTATCCTATATGATAGATCAACTTGGTATAGTGTAATGAAACAGTAATTACCTATATACAAGTGTGTGTAGTAGTACAAATCCCACACACACACACACAATGTACTCAATCAGAAAGTACATGTACACAAGTCACTGCAACTTATGTGTATGACATTACACTGATTCACAAGTGTAATAAATAAGTCACTGACACTACTATGTAAGTTGACAATGCACTGCCTCGAAAGTGTAATGATCAAGAATCATATCAACACATAATACATAGTACCATCCAGCTTGATCACGATAGCAGCTGGATGTCAAGTGATGGCGATAGATATGGGACAGAATCAACCAACATGCTGTAGGGTTGGATGGAGAAATCTCCAGACCCGAAGGCATTATACAATGCTCAGATAAGCAGTTGGTCACTGCTGAGCATTGTTCATTCGTCCCACATATCATCGCTGGAGCAACAACAACAACTACATTGCATTGTGACAATTGATTCAGAATTGATCAGCACAATTGCATGTACACTCTCAGATCAGTAACTATATATTGAACGGATAGAGGTTGTTGTGGACATTACACACACACACACACTGTTGTGTTGTGTGAAACTGCTTAGATATATTTATCAAGCTATGTCCAAATCTACTTGGAAACTAAAGATATCATTTTGATACTCTTTCAGTAAGTAGATAATAGGTTCTGACAAGTTATCACTTAAGTTATCATACTTAAAGTTGATATTCCTAAAATAAATCTTGGTCCATTTTCCATGGGTTTAAATCAGTAAAACCCATATGTGTGTGCAATCACACATACTGACCATCAGATATCTTCACTAAAAAAGCCATGAAAAATGTCATGTGCAAAAGTGAGATAAGTTACGTGAGTTCTGTAGGATGCACATTACACAACCACTGATATATATGTACTATAGTACATATATAATGGCCAAAAAGGTGGAAAATGGGTAAAAATCGTTGGCGATAAATTTCAAAACTGAAATTCCGACTCCATTTTTTCACGAATTATGATTTTATACCTATTAAGGTATCTGAAAAACATAATGTGCACAGTCATATCTCGTGTAACACCCTAAATATCAGGTGTGTAACACCTAGGGGTATACAAAGTTGCTGTAACAAAATACGTGAAAAACTAATACGTATGATTTCAAAATGAAAATTTGGGTTTCATTTTTTTCGTTACTCCATTTTATTAGCTATTGAAAAATATGCTCAAAATAGTACAGCACTTGTAACACCCTATAACTATATATATTCACGTGTACAGTTACAGGGGTGTAACATACCTCCTAAAAACCACGTGATACACAGTGATATATTAAATGCAGTTTTGCTTCAATTTCTTTGAAAAATGTTCATACTGCTTTAATTTGACATAATTTAGGGTTACTGATACCAAGTAACACCCTAATATCACTGTGGGAGATAAGGGTCACTGTAACACTATATACCCTGAAATGCCGCTATATACTAGCAAAACACTCTGTGTTTGGCATTATGTCATGCTGAAATCAGCACAATCATGACAATATATCGGGCAACAACCCAAGAACTGTCGGGCAACAACCCAAAAACTGTAGGGCGACAACCCAAGGACTGTAGGGCAGCAACCCTAAAACTGTATAAGCTGCTTCCTATAAGGACTGCATGCTACATTATGAGGTATAAAGGCAACTGACAACTGCCTGTGTGTTCACACTTCCTTGAGGAGGGAAGAAGGTGGAACCATATATACATACATCACCTCATTATATAATGTACAGACATAATATTCACACATATTCATTTTATATTCCGATCTGGTGATTTCTGATGGATTGCTTTTGATAAAACCACTGCATCCACAAGTAACGTTGAAATCTGTACGACGTTAAAACCCACCGTCACTAACAAAGTGTAAATTCGGATGGGAAACTACATCCCAATGACTATAAGTTGACTATTGCTCAGCATTTACATCCTCGAGTAAGTGCGGAATGCTGAACTATATATATAACATATAACCTGATACCATGCTTAATTGCATATCCCGGATCAGAAGATGATAGTTATATAATGTATATATATATATATATATATATATCCCACCTGATACACTTTGGCACTTTAGCCGTACATAAGAGTGGGAAGGACGGGTGCATCGCTGTAGAACTGGTTGATATAGTCCCAGTACTGAAGGCAGAATGTGGCATCCGAATAACAGCTGATAACTGTTGGGTGACCACCATGCAAAACCTTCCAAGCATAACTCCTTTGTCCTAAGATGCAAGTGAATTGTTCATAATATGTTGACATCACATAAAAGCATTCTGATGAAACCCTTATATATTCATATGAGTTGTCATCACTTCAAATTACATGGGTTTCGAATCATCGAAATGAGTATAACTCCGATGAATTCATTAGTACAGAACAGCTGCTGAGATTATTCCTCCGGCTGGATTGCAATCATTCACAATCCCTGTACATTCCGGTGACATATTTTGCACTGGACTGATCACCACATTTGGTATAATCTGTGATATATAAATCATCAGAAAAAGCATTGCAATCAGTACAATGTTGTCTAAACTCACAAAGATGAGTAATAGATATTCTCAGATGTAATAAATTGAGGCACAATGTGACCTACGCTAAAATCGCGTATGCTCGGGCACTATATTGTGACCTGCGCTGAGATCGCGTATGCATGGACACAATATGACTCGTGCCGATGACGTGGACACAATTCATACAACCTCCGGTACAAGCGGACAAGATTGACTGCCACGACATCACATCTGAAATCAATAAATCACTCAGAGAGAAGGTGTTGACATCAGTACAACACCATTATACATATAGTCATGAGGAGTTTAAAGAAGACACAGTCCCTCCGATAATGACAAACATGGTACACATATTACCATGCTCTCTGATCATATATTTGATATCCCACAGCATACGATGATGGTAATCAAACCACTTCGCCGCTGGAGGGTAGTGTTGTATTTTATACAACACATGCATGGGCACTATATGACCCACGCTGATGACGTGGATTCGGGCTGCATCCCAAGAACTGCGATGCACCTTCGGTGCAATGGGCTGCAACCCGAGAACTGCTATCCAGCTTCATCGTTTTTTGTTGTCGCTCCTATGTTTGTTTTCTTTTCACAGACGTTGACCATTGCTTTTCCATTTCTCGCGTCTTTCACCCTGTAATTTTTCTTCGTTTATCCTTACCGCATTCCAATAGTCGGTTTCGCTCATATCTCTAGTATATTTCACCCTCTCTGGCATTTCGACTTTGCAATATTATAGAATCTCAAGCCGTCCTGGTCTGGCGGTCTCTTGAAAGTTACGTTGAAACGTTGAAACCAATTGCAGTTTTTTGCGTATTTACCGTTCACAGTGAAGATTGATCTGACAGTGGATGCAAGTAACTTTGTCTTTCATGCGTCGAGTATCGTCCGATCGCGATGGGCATCGCTCTCTTTCCTAGCGTGACAGTGGCACCGCGACATAATCGCATGGATGACACGATTGACGATAGTCCCTGATCCGGTGATCGTGATGAGCCGCAATTCATGAATATTGAATTCGCGGCCGTGAATCTTGAATTCGCCATACTGTGACATGACACGACGCGACGCGACGCGACGCGACGCGGCGTTCGTGACCGTCACCGTGTCACCAACTTACAGTAGAGCTTTCTGCTGGACTTTAGGTTCAGGGTTATTATTATGGGCTCTGATAGCCCCTAGCCTGACCTGTCTCTGATCGGAACCGTGACTCCGCTAGTAGCTAGGATGACAGTACAGTAGTATTGTACTGTCAATCATTATTTCGTATTGTCCGGGTTTCCGAGATGCATGATAAAAGCACTCGGCCGGACTGCTTATGGAGCTTAGCCAGTTCGTTTTCACCGAGCGGAACACCTGTTCTCGCAGGTTACAGTAAGAGTCAACCTATAAGAGAAAAGTACGTTAAGAAAACAGCCAGCTTTTTGGGGGTCAAAAGTTTAGGAGAAAAGCTGGCTGGTTTTAAAAGTTAAGAGATTGGCAAAAATAAGAAATATCGAGGCTGGCTAGGCCCCGGGACATTTTCTTAAAATTCAACAAAATAAGAGAATTAAAGCTGTAAATTGTGATAAAAGTAGGGGAGAACTTTTTCAAATATGTTCCAATAAGTTCGTATATACAAGCTCATATGTTGGGTGCAATTTCACCCCCAAAGGCGGAGTACATTAAAAGTTAGTCCCCTATTGATAACCCTATCGGTATCGCGGGCGCACTAGAAGATAATTTCAGTTTCGGATGAAACGTGACCGGAATCATGCGTTCGATATGCAAATAAGTTCGTATATCTGGTGAATGGCGCGTCAGCGAGAGTTGGGGTCTCCGAGACTTGGGCTCCTTGGACGGGCTGATGAGTCTCAGGTGTAGGAGTAGGGACAGTACGCTCCGGGCCGTGGGTTTGGCCATACAGATTCTTCTTTAAGAGTACGGCTTTGATGCTAGAAAATTCATCTTGTGTGAGCAGTCCTTCCCTAACATCACTAAGAAGTTGCCGCAATTGTGAACGGGTCGCATCGTCCATGACGGCAGTGGGCGGTTTTTTCGAAGTGAGGATGTGCTGCGAATCCAATACGAGAAAAACTGAATTTTCACTCTTGAGGATGAGAAAAGCTAGCTGGCAAAAGAAGCGGTTTTCTCTTATTTCATTGGCTCTCTTAGGTACCGAAGCTGGGGGGTAAGAAGTTTAGGAGAAAAGCTGGCTGACCCTGAAATCTCTGTTTTCTTATAGGTTGACTCTTACTGTATGCGCGTCACCACTTTCCCGGTAATTCTGATGGCACAACGCCTAGCTGTTGCCATGATTGGCTAAGTTTTGACACAGAGATGGGGTGGGCGCCCCCTTAGGCATTGGTTTTCTCTTCGCAGTATGGCCTCCTTTTGAAGTGGAGATCAGTTTTTTTTGGCATTTATTTGGCAGCAGTATCGTCGCTGGTTATGGTTATGCTTCACGTTCCGCCTGATCAGCGGGAAGGACACTCCGCGTTTTGTGGGTCGCTCCCACTATTAGCCACTCGGCTCATGACCTGCTTGATTGTGTTATTGTTTGCTGAGACTCCTGCAGGGATTGGCCGCTGCGGGATTACCGTCTACTGTCGCACCGCTAGCCCACATTCCCGTCTCACCGTCAGTTTTATAATGGATACACCACAAAGACCGCGTACACGCGCTAGGGCGCGTAAGTTAGCAACTATTTTTGATGATGTTGGAGCATTGAATGCAGCCACACCCACTACTCCGCATTTGGATTCGGCTGCGTCGGAGGCTTCGGCTGCGGCTGCCACTCTCGTACATCGGTTGCGCAGAGATTCGTTTGACGTTCAAAGCTCGAAGACTGCAGCAACAAAAGTACTGGGCGACAAAGCTGCGAAATTCCGTGGGGACGAGACATCGGCTTCGGACATTTTTCTCAATTGGTATCCGAGCTGCAACAGCTCTTCACGTTACAGTCGCCAGCATTTGCACCCCTGTTTGACCTGACTGCTGTTGACACCCCTGTTCTGCCTGCTGCCAATGAACTTTTGTACTCTGTGCTGCTGTTGCTGACTGCGCCAGGGTCTCCTGCCCGTAATTGGGTAGAGGCTTCTGGTGCGGATGTTCCTGCTGGTGGCAAACGCGCCACCCTGGAGGTGGTGCGTATGCTTGCTGACGCGTCGACTCCGTTCGATGCTTTGACTGAGCTGCTTGATGTGAAGATTTCTGACGAGCATGACCCTGATGCAGGGATTCGCCTCTTCAACAGCTGTCTTCGGGATGCACAGCGTTTGACGACGCTGCCCGAAGACGCTGTTACAAGGCAGTTCCTCTCTGCTCTATCTGGGCAGGCTTACGCCACGCTGGTCGACTCGTTTGCTCGAGCTGACCAGCGTGCGGCTGTTAGTCTGCTCACCCTGCAGGCGCGCGTGCGCGAGCAGTACCGCTGCGGGCGGCTCTCGCGCAAGCGCACTGCAGGGCGCCCCATGTCTGTGGCATCTTGCACCACTGACACTGGCCTGGCTTCGGCCATTGAGCGGCTCAGTGCTCTGTTGGTCAAGTTGCAGCGGGATGTGGGTTCCCTTAAGAGGGGTGGCCCCAAGCCGCCTCCTGGGAAACACACTCCGCGCAACTTCCACCGGCCTGGAGTGCAGCCGCTTGCTCATTCCGCCTCTTCGGAGGTGGCTTTTGACAAGCGGTCTGGCACCTTTGTCCCAACGTGCAGGCACGAAAAGTGCCGCGCCGTTGGGTCAAAGCATTGGCTCAGTGAGTGTCCTCACAAGGACACTCACCCATTGTCCATCTCGGCATCCTACTGCCAAGCCGTCGAGTCTTATGACTCCGACGTGCTTGCCCTTCGTTTCCAGCGGTACTATGACGCTGGAGATGAAGGGTCCATGGAGCACTTGTGTGCTCTCGTGGGGCAACCTGAAATCTGTGAGCTGTCTGCGCATGCCTTTGCTCCAGCGAGCCTACGGCTCTGCAGCAGTTCAAGGATGCTGCTCAGGGTAGATATCTTCCGCGGAGGTGACTCGGCCCGCATTGGGAATTTACTTCGGCCACATTTCGGCCCGTCTCGGCCCGAACCCAAAATTGCCCGCCGCAGGCGCAAAATTCTAATTTTAAGTATGACAATTTGTCAAAAATCGATAAAATTTTGGAAATTTATCGATTTCCCCCTCAATGCGACTCGGCCCATCCGCAACTTTTCCTTCGGCCCGCCTTCGGCCCGGGCCTCCGTGACACGGCCCCGGGCCGGCCAATCCCAGGAAGATATCTTCCCTGATGCTGCTGCCTCTGCTGAGTCTGCACCTGTTGAGCATCTCTCTATTGGCCGTGTTGCATTTGCTGCGGTCAGCGGTCCGCTTGCTGGTGGTGTCGCTGAGCCGACCGCTGACGGGCAGCTGCTGCCGCGGGCCTCTGCACCTGTGCATGGTGAGCCGGTTGACTTGCATGAAGTCAACCGTGCCGCCTTTGTGCCGCCGTCGGCCTCTCTGGCTCTCGGCCCAATGGCTCCTGCTGACAGTTCTTTCAAAACATTCAACACTTTCCACCCTGACTGGTTTGACATTGACCCTGAGCCTGTTGATGTCTGTGACTCCGATGATGATGGGGAGGGCTCCAACTACCCTCCTGGTGTCTGCCTGACTGAAATTGAGGGGGGTGCACCGCCGACGACTGCAGCATTTCGGCGGTTCGGAGTCCCCAGAGGCTCCAGGCCATTTGGCATCGGTGAATTTGCACTCACTCTTTTCATGGTGGCTACGTTTATGTTCAGTGCTACGGCGATGCCGACCCTCGTGGTCGGCGGTGGTGTCAGGGGCCTGGTTGAGCCCGGAGCCACTTACGGCTACGGTTCACTTCGGTCCCATGAAGCACTGCTGAATTCTTTTGACCCACCTATGGTTCCTGCTGGCTCGTCATTGCCGCCTCGGGATGTGCCGCGGTTCTTTTCTCGATCGACCTCGGCTACTTTCCAATCTGATGATTTTGCCGCTCCACTCTGGGATCCGCCTGACCCGCTTGGGTCTGGTGGTGCTCTGGGATCGTCTGTTTCTGTCAGCTTCAATGTTCCTGCTCTCCCGCCTTGCCCACTTGGGTCTGGTGGTGTCAACATTTGTGATGTCTCTTCTCAACTGACTTCGGATGCTTTTCTTGATTGGAATCCGTCAGCTGAACTCGGCTCTGCCGACCAGCTTTACAGTGGCTAGAGTCTGCTTATTTCAAATCCTGGAGGTGTGATTAGCCTTAGCCGCAGTGGTGGGTTGTGCCGGGACAAGTCCCCGGGCACCCAGCTAAAAGTATATCTGTTTCCAGTGAAGTAGCTGTTTGTTATCTGTTTAGTTTGCTCCGCTTGCCTAGCCCTATTAGCTACAGTCACAGCTCCGGGTGGTGTGCTGGACTTTAGGTTCAGGGTTATTATTATGGGCTCTGATAGCCCCTAGCCTGACCTGTCTCTGATCGGAACCGTGACTCCGCTAGTAGCTAGGATGACAGTACAGTAGTACTGTACTGTCAGTCATTATTTCGTATTGTCCGGGTTTCCGAGATGCATGATAAAAGCACTCGGCCGGACTGCTTATGGAGCTTAGCCAGTTCGTTTTCACCGAGCGGAACACCTGTTCTCGCACTTTCTTTCTCGGAGCTTTCGTTTGTCTTTGGCCTTTGCGGGCTTGACCCATATGATATGGATATGAAAATGATATTCCCCGCTGTCGAGTGTGACCACTAGGACTACGGAAAATCGTTTTTGTGTATAAAATTTTTTCCAGCCCATACAGGCGACGTTCCGATGGCAGTGTCACCAACTTTCGTTCTGGGAGCTTTGCGGACTGCGTCGCATGTCGCATTTTAGGATATAAAAATCTGGCGACCACGTACTGAAACGAAAGTGGGACAATCTTCCTTCTGCGATCTTCTTCCGGCGATCTTCCTGCAATTAAATGCCGCATGGGCCCTTCGTCGGAGACGGAAGGGTATAAGCATTCTCTTGGTGTTAGGATTAGCTGCACATATGTGTTTGGCGGCAGCATTCCTCTGTTTTTGAACTTGCTCTCTGTTAAATCGGAATTGCACAGTAGAGCTGTATATGTCCAAGTGCCATTAACTTTCCTGCTGACCTCACTATTTGCTAGTCACCACACTCCTGTACGGAGGTGGTGTGCTGAGATCTGTGTTCCGGGCAGCCTTGACTGGCAGGCCCCTGGCCCTAGACTCTAGTGTGTCCATACATACCGTAGTGACTTACCAGTAGCAGCAGGAGTACAATACCGTGCGTGACCGACCGACCGAGCGGGTTTAGGTTTTAAGTTATCTCTCACTAATTATTATAAGACTTTTTACACGTCACTCGAGTGAACGGTACACTGCATTCTAACACACCAGGATATATCGGTCGGATACATCCCTCATTCCCTCTAGTATGTTTTGGCCCACGCAGCACGCCCATGCTAAAATGAACCCTATCTTAGAACGACTTGTTAAGCGATGTTAACCGAAACTTTTGTAGAGGGATCGCCTACCTAGTGATAATATCACACAAGCAGCGCAAACGCAAGAAGTCGTCTTGCACAAAATATATGCAACGGGCGGTCCTCGATTGGGTGATTCCATTGCGAAAACGAATCATTGTGCACATCGAAACTCCGAGGGAAACTTTTAAATTTTGATGGCTATGAAATCACCTGATTTCCACTGCGATATTATAGTTGCATGAATCAAATAAATGATTATTAATTGTACGAAGCTAGTTATCAACGGTTGAAGTCGATTTCACCGCTCATATCCTTTGATAAATTTCCCCAATTTTTTGACCTGCCTTGAATTGCAAGCAAATCTTGCACAAACTCGAAGGGCATGCAATGGTCCAACCAGATCTATCACAACAGGCCGCTATCAGGAACGAAACAACAGTGCATCACTGATATCATCTAATTTCCCAAAATGCACGTTTCTACACGTCGTTTCATTTGTTCCCGAGGTCTTGTGGTTCTTCCTTGGACTTTGCGTTTCACCCTGGGCATTTTTGCTGCGAAAGTGGACACTTCGAAACTTCTTATGCCGTGTCATTGCTATCCGACTGGCCCTGTCATGTATTGATATGGACCCGAGCGTTCGAGTTTCCCATGACGTCTCAAGGGCAACTTCACCCAGCCTCCACGATCAACGAGAGAAAACAGATTGGACCGCCAAAGTTGTGGGTCGACTTCAGGTGCACGCGGCGGGGATGCTAGGCATCCTCAAGCTATGGATACAGCGAACTGATAACAGATCTCTACACGGAGTGCCGAAGGGCAACTTGCAACCAGAATTTTGGTGGAACGAGAGGCGGGGAAACAACTGATTACGAGGCGCCCACTTGGCAACCTAGGGAAGAGGAATGGCGTCTCAACGTTCGACGAAGATTCAGTGGTTCAAGACTTTGAGAAGCCCGGTTTATGCATAAAAACTGCTAAGACCACGTAAAGATATATCAACCAATGATACGAAAAACGAACTCACTTTTTTATGTCTAGTACGTGCACGTGTGTAAAACGTTATGCTGCCCGACTAAGAGAAATAGAGGCATTAAGAGAATTGAGAGCATCCATCCAGGCTGTTTGGCCAAAGCGTCCCAATTTTATCTATGTGATGAAATCGCACGTGCTATCATGATAGTACAAATTTGTTGTCTTCACGTCACGTTTGTGAACTGTCCAGGTATCCAGGTGCAGGAGCGTCAAGGAATTATGCCCGCCGAATCTTGCTTCCTCTCGCTTCAGGGTTCGGCTCCTCAAGTTGCTTGTAACACAGGTGACCTAAAGAAAAGTGAACGCAACCACCGAAAGATGAAACCGAAAAAGCCTCCCCTTGGCGCCAAACCGGCATCTCCGCCTCCCTTCTTCTTCCAACCAGAACCCCACTCATCTCCTTGAGCAGCTGCTTTTTTGCGCGCCTCCTCGTCCTGTTTCTTCTCCTTGATGATTTTATCTGTTTCCTCATCGGATAGTTTCAAAGCTCTGTGTGTACCAATAATCTCAGTCAAACAAAGATGCATCAGACGAAGAACGAAAACACGCAGATAGAGCAGCAGGAGAATTCACACCTTGCTATTTCCCGTATCTTGTTCTGCCGAGCATCCTCTTTTTCCTTCTCCTCCCTCTCTTTATCTGCTCTAGCCTGTGCTGACGCGTCAGCTCTCCTTTGAACCCGCCTTATTTCGATCGCCTCCTCTCGAAAAAGGTTCGCAGCGATGAACTTGCCATTCTTTTTATTCAGATCAGCAAGGGTATCGAATTGCTTGGCCCGTTCAACAGACGGCAAGCCGTCCCGACTCTGCTCCTGTCGCAACTGTTCAATATCTTTCAAGACTTTCTCCTCCTCGGCTTCCTCGTCCGCTTCAACCGCGAGCACCTTATCCCAGTCGTCTAGCTTTTTTTGGGCCATTTTCAAGCGAGTGTGCTCGGTGTAGGGCGGATGCTGGGTTTGTACGCGGCCAGTAATCTGCAGTATGTGCAAAACTCAAGGTGTGCGAAATATTTGACAGTAGTTTCTTGATAGCGATCGAAATGTCGACTTCAAAGATAGTAATCGTGCAAGATGCTACGTCAGGTCAAGCCGGCTAACACTTATGGATATTAGCTGAACTAATGTGGCATAGAACTCTGAATTTAAAGACAGAATTCGAATGTGAATCTAAAATATCTGGCGATGGAGGAATCACTGATGACGGGAAATTCCCAACATGAAAAGAAATTTTGGCTTGGAAGTGGAAGAAAAAGGCCACTTCCTCGCGTTTGTGCCTTCTCTTCTAGAAGTATAGTCACAGACTTCTAATCCTGAGACACTCGACTGCTGAGTTTTGAGTTTTGAGTTTTGAGTTTATACGTGAGCCGACTAGTGACTTGCGTTGGAGATCGACTTGGAGGCATTCGATGGTGTTGGTCAATGATTTCGACTTCGCGGTTTCGGGTTTGCCTGGTCCGTCGGATGGGCTTTTATATAAGTTGAAAGTTCAAAGTTGGGGATAGGGTTCCAAGCTTCCACCAGACGCACCTCTGGTGGAAACAAAACCGAGGAAACAAAACCGAAAGCACGAAAGCCAGTCGAGACGGACAGTTTGTACTCTTTCGCTGTGTTGAGATAGCAACATTGATCAGAGGAATAGGCAAACCCAATCTGAGCACGCTTCATAACGAAAAGACCGGCGTGTTTACGATGGCAGCTCGTCTTCAGCTCAGCACACCTATCGGTAAAAGCACTCTTCACTGTTAAAACTCCGTAACCAAAGCATAATTACGGCGAGCTCTAGGAAGCGGACAACATAAGCTGTTCAGAGCACAAAATTGTGTCCGACATAAGTAAAGTGGTTGTTGCTTCACGAACAGTTCGAAAGCGATAACTAATTTGACGGACAATTTTCACCCGCAGGTGGGCACCGGGACGCTTCGACCTCGGCCGTCGCCAGTAAAGTGCTCAAAATAGCTTCGCGCACGTCTCATTTCATCACGTGTCCAAGTGCCATATCTTTACAAGCTCTTCGCCGTGTCGCTCACCGCAGTTCAGGTAGCGCGCGTCTTTCGGTTCTTTCAAATGTCGAGAGGCCATCATGTTTCACAGAATAAGTTCAGTTCAACAGCAACGTTCCTTTGTCTGTGAAACGTGTGGTCTGTGCTCACTTCCCCGGATGGAATTCAAGATATTTTCGTGTGACTTAATTTCGATTCATCAAAAAAAGTTAAGTTGTTCTCGCAGAACATAGCGCCCCCCAAAAGATTCTCACTTAACAGCATTCCGTTCGTTCGCTTGCAGCAGTCTCTACAAATGGTGCTCAGAGCCGGTCTACGAGACTGGCGGTGAAAGCTGGGGTTGATACCGGCGATGCAATGGAGCAATACAGGGAGTGCTCCAGCAAAGCCTTAAAGATGAATCTTGATCCCAAATTCTACGGAACTTTGGCAGAGATCGGCGCGGGGCAAGAAGTCGCGCGTTGGTTCTTTGCTGTGGGTGGGGCCGCTGGAACGATTGCGAAAACGATATCAGCATACGATATGACCATCTCAGACACTTTTTATGGGAAGTGTGCCAGGTGCAGTTCGCGCGGTCCTGAGTTACTGAATTCCGCTGAGACTTATACGTGTGCATTTATGTATTAGACGAGAAACGGTGGAAGTTTGGTTTTGCGATGGCTTCGTTATCACCGACCGTACGTTTTGGCAGACAATACTTTTGCCCTCAAAACGTTTTGTTGGAATGCTTTCCCGCAGGTACGTGACGAAGGAAAGACTGGAGGCTATGCTGGAGTACGAATATCTACAGGTGCACATTCATTCGTTGTCTCAGCACGGTCACGCGGGCTCACCATGTCTTAAGTCCTGAAAGGATGTTACCCGTTTCACTTGACATTTACACTGCACCACGCACTATTAAAGTTACTGCTATCATACATTCTCGTTAAGCGCCCTTGTCACTTCTCCCACATCAAGGGTGCTTCAGTCACAGTACGGAGCTGCGTGGGGAGGGCCTGTGCAGTGTGAGCTCCCTCTGAAGGCCGACCGCGGCAAGAACACATGTTTCTTTGCATTCGCGGACACTGTCGTGGCCAAGGCTTACTTACGTGACAACGAGTGCCACGGGTAAAGAGCACGTCCTCTAAATTTCCCGCCTAGCGCACGCCCTCGATTTGTCCCTTGCCCGAGCTCTCCCTCATCTCGGCGCCAAGGGGAAACCATGTTTAGACGGTGCGACAATTCGAGGCTTCCTTCATATATAGCTCGATGTAAAGCTCGAAAATCTCCTTTCCCTAATTTAAAAGGCAGAAGTGAAGCTCCCCTAGAGCACTGAAATGAATCGTCCTCAACTTTTCCTGGGATGGGCGAGGTCCCAGGAGGGTGAGCGCTCACATTCCGTTTCGTGATAGCATTTGGACACATTCACTTGAAACCCTCATTGTGTATACTGTTGCACTCAGAACGTTATGAGGACAAGTTATTTTTGCGTCTTGCACCGTATTTTGCCCAACCACGTGGAATTACATGGCACTCATGCTCACGGACATATGTAGAAGTGAAAATGAGAATCTTTAGGGAGAACTTGTTCGACTGTGAGCTTGTTGCATCACGGTGTCACGTGTCATGCATGAGCGGCTGGAAAACATGGTCTCCTCCCAAATAGCAAAGACCCAAATGCTCTTCAGAAATAAATCGCGTTTCTCACCTTGCTATATCTTTGTACATTTGTATATGAGACACTATCAAGTGTGAGGTGCTATAGCGTGAAGTGAGATACCTCATCAATGCAGAGAGCACTTCAGCTTCAGCTCTTTCGCTGCACGGACTCGCGGGAACAAAGTTCGGATAGGGCGGGTTGGAGTTGCCAGGTGGCTGGGCGTAAAGTGGCAAACGAGCCCTGGCACTCCTCCATCTCGCCTCATGGTGCGCTTCTCCCTTTAGTGAAATACCACCTGAGCCCTGGCACTCCTCCATCTCGCCTAACGGTGTGCTTCTCCCTTTAGTGAAATACAACCTGAACCCTAGCACTAATCCATCTCGCCTCATGGTGCCCTTCTACCTTTGGTAAAGTGCAACCTGAACCCTAGCACTCCTCCGCCCCCATGGTGCGCCTCCATTTGGTAAAGTGCAACCTGAGCCTTGGCACCTCCATCCCCGGCCTGATGGTGCGCTTCTACCTTGGTGAAAAACAGCCTGAGCCTTGGCACTCCCTCCAGAGTCTCGCCTGATGGTGCCTTCTCCCTTGGTAAAGTGCAACCTGAGCCTTGGCACTCTCCATCTCGCAAGCCTCGGTGCGCTTCTCCTTTGGTGAAAAACAACCTGAGCCTTGGCACTTCTCCATCTCGCCTGATGGTGCGCTTTCTCCCTTTGTAAAGTAAAAAACCCATTTCTTGGCACTTATCTCGCCCTTATGGTGCGCTCTTTCTTTGGTGAAACAACCTGAGCCCCTGGCACTCTATCCGCCATGGTGCGCTCTCTTGTAAAGTGCAACCTGAGCTTTGGCACTCCTCCATCCCGCCTCATGGCGCTTGCAAAGTGCAACCTGAGCCTTGGCACTCTCCATCTCGCCTGATTTTTGTGCGCTCCCTTGGTGAAATACCACCTGAGCCTCGGCACTCCTCCATCTCGCCCCATGGTGCGCTTCTCCCTTGGTGAAAAACAACCCGAGCCCCGGCACCCTCCTCCTTATCCGCCCCATGGTGCGCTTTCTCCCTTGGTAAAGTGCAACCTGAGCCCTGGCACTCCTCCACGCCCCCCATGGTGCGCCTTCTCCCTTGGTGAAACAACCTGAGCCCTGGTGAATTCTCCATCTCGCCCTTATGGTGCGCTTTCTCCCTTTGGTGAAACAACCTGAGTCAGTAATTCTCCATCCGCCTGATGGTGCGCTTCCTCCATTACTGCTGGTGGGGGTGTAACTGAGCTCGGCACCTCCTCCATCTCGCTCATGGTGCGTTTCCTTTGGTGAAACAACTTGAGCCTTGGCACTCCTCCATCTCGCCCCATGGTGCGCTTCTCCCTTTGGTGAAAAACAACCTGAGCCTTGGCACTCCTCCATCTCGCCTCTTGATGTGCTCCTCTTTTTTTCCGTTCCATATGCTTTAAGGAGGAACTCTTCGAGTTGGAATGCTCTCTCAGTTTCATCGCAGGGCTCCCAGAAACTGTGCCGGGTATTCTTCATCGACAGTGGACACCCCTTTGATCTCCATCTTGCATTCACACATGGACAAATTGCTGCATAATTGGTCGCTATCAGGGACTAGCGCCGCAGTTTGGTAGATTTTTGCGCCATGTGGGCACTCGAAGGGTGGTGACGGCGCTGGTTGCGGCGCATCCGGTGTCTGCACTGTAAGTTTGGATCGAAGCTGGAGGGTGGCGAAGGCGCTGGCGGCTGCAATGTCGGGGCGGGATATAATCATTCACCTCAACAGACAACTGGGGTCGAGGACGCTAAGCGCTGCGCATGCGGTGTGGGAGCAAAATCTTGCAATTGGGTTGAAGCTGGGAGGAGGGTTGAGGGTGCTTGCAGCTGCATATCCGTATGCTCGATCCGACAGCAACATTACAACAGGAAGCTCTTGGAGTCTTCGGCGTGAACATGCTACATGCCGCACTCTACATGTCCGCCCCTCCCTCGCACCTGGATCTCCCTGGCTCCCCTGCCGTGTCCCCTGCTTGCATCTACGCACACCTCGATATCTTCTACGTGCTGCACCCGCACTTCCACAGCGCTATAACATGTGTCAAAACTGTCGTTAGAGGTGGCGTGCACAGATTGCGTCGCTTCCTCCGCTAAGGACAAGTGTTTCGTGCTTCCTCGCGCTCGCCACGTGTCACTCAGAGCATGAAATGTGTCTCACAAGGGCACTCGAGCCTATTGCCTACAAACTCACCCAGAGCTGGACCGGACACGGTCTGCAGGACGGATGACATCAATGAGACCAATAACTTCACACCCTTTCTGCAGGCCCTCACGAACGAGCTCTCAGCTGACCGCATTGAGGTTGTTGCTGTCTCATGCTGCGCTCAATTCCCCACACCTTGCTCCACCACTATCATACCACTCTCTCTTTCCCACACCTCATGGCATCTGGAAGCAACTGATGTCAACTCCAAACCAAGGGCAACGATCAGTCGATATGTGAACACCAAACCAAGGGCAGCGATCAGTCGATATATTAACACC
>LGRX02002791.1:0-15754 GCA_001247695.2 Cymbomonas tetramitiformis | reverse complement strand
CCAGGATCCCATAGTAATGCTCATAAATTAAGGGGCAACGAAAAGCGGGCGTGGTGTCGCCAAGACCGCCCAAACCTGTCGCTCGCGCATGCGCGCATGTCACCTCGGTTCCATAGAAGGTGTGGCAGTGCGCGAGGCAGCTCGGCTGCTCCCATAAGATGGTGAGTAGACCGGTTTCAATAAAGTGAGACATTCGCTGGGTAGGGATTCTCAAGGGCTCAAGGTCTCAAGCAACTCAAGTAGTCAAGTAGACTAGTGACACAATAGCGGTGTCACCTGCGACCAGACCGGCCCAGTGACCAGTTCTCCTTTTGCCTACCTCATGGACCCTGCGTTGATGAAGTGGGGCGCCCGAAAGTCGCGCGTTAAGGTGACTCCCGAATTTTTCCAAAACCGCCTTATTTTTAATTCTGAAAAATCGGAATTAATTTTACCCAATATGCGTCGAAATTGGGAAAATGCCGTGGAGGTCAGAATAGGGGTGTTTCTGGGGGGTGATCGATGCCTATCGACTAACCATTATATGTCCCCAATATTCCAATTCCAAATGCTACCTGGGGACGACTTTCTGATTTTTAAAAAAATCGGCATTCTGCCCCCTCGGCATAACCCCAGGATCCCATAGTAATGCTCATAAATTAAGGGGCAACGAAAAGCGGGCGTGGTGTCGCCAAGACCGCCCGAACCTGTCGCTCGCGCATGCGCGCATGTCACCTCGGTTCCATAGAAGGTGTGGCAGTCCGCGAGGCAGCTCGGCTGCTCCCATAAGATGGTGAGTAGATCGGTTTCAATAAAGTGAGACATTCACTGGGTATGGATTCTCAAGGGCTCCAGGTCTCAAGCAGCTCAAGTAGTCAAGTAGACTAGTGACACAATAGCGGTGTCACCTGCGACCAGACCGGCCCAGTGACCAGTTCTCCTTTTGCCTACCTCATGGACCCTGCGTTGATGAAGTGGGGCGCCCGAAAGTCGCGCGTTAAGGTGACTCCCGAATTTTTCCAAAACCGCCTTATTTTTAATTCTGAAAAATCGGAATTAATTTTACCCAATATGCGTCGAAATTGGGAAAATGCCGTGGAGGTCAGAATAGGGGTGTTTCTGGGGGGTGATCGATGCCTATCGACTAACCATTATATGTCCCCAATATTCCAATTCCAAATGCTACCTGGGGACGACTTTCTGATTTTTAAAAAAATCGGCATTCTGCCCCCTCGGCATAACCCCAGGATCCCATAGTAATGCTCATAAATTAAGGGGCAACGAAAAGCGGGCGTGGTGTCGCCAAGACCGCCCGAACCTGTCGCTCGCGCATGCGCGCATGTCACCTCGGTTCCATAGAAGGTGTGGCAGTCCGCGAGGCAGCTCGGCTGCTCCCATAAGATGGTGAGTAGACCGGTTTCAATAAAGTGAGACATTCACTGGGTAGGGATTCTCAAGGGCTCAAGGTCTCAAGCAGCTCAAGTAGTCAAGTAGACTAGTGTGATGGGGAAACAGAAACTGTACCGCTAGACCAGAAGCCCGAAAAAGGTGAGCCAGGCCGGGATCGAGCCCGTGACCTCTCGCATACCGGACGAGCGCTCTGCCGTTGAGCTACTCTGGCTATTGATGGCGATTCTGGTGCGGTACAGAGTACTGAATCCGCACCGTGCCACGTCGACGCCGAGGAGTGACACACGAAGGAACGCACTAGGGGCTGGAGATGCCGTGGCTGGAGATGCCAAATTGCGTTCCTCATGACACAACCTCACTCTGAGGTGTCTACGTGGCACAACCACACAACCGCGACGCGCAGTGGAAGCGTGGTGGGCCCATAACCTGATGGGGAAACAGAAACTGTACCGCTAGACCAGAAGCCCGAAAAAGGTGAGCCAGGCCGGGATCGAGCCCGTGACCTCTCGCATACCGGACGAGCGCTCTGCCGTTGAGCTACTCTGGCTATTGATGGCGATTCTGGTGCGGTACAGAGTACTGAATCCGCACCGTGCCACGTCGACGCCGAGGAGTGACACACGAAGGAACGCACTAGGGGCTGGAGATGCCGTGGCTGGAGATGCCAAATTGCGTTCCTCATGATAGTGACACGACAATAGCGGTGTCACCTGCGACCAGACCGGCCCAGTGACCAGTTCTCCTTTTGCCTACCTCATGGACCCTGCGTTGATGAAGTGGGGCGCCCGAAAGTCGCGCGTTAAGGTGACTCCCGAATTTTTCCAAAACCGCCTTATTTTTAATTCTGAAAAATCGGAATTAATTTTACCCAATATGCGTCGAAATTGGGAAAATGCCGTGGAGGTCAGAATAGGGGTGTTTCTGGGGGGTGATCGATGCCTATCGACTAACCATTATATGTCCCCAATATTCCAATTCCAAATGCTACCTGGGGACGACTTTCTGATTTTTAAAAAAATCGGCATTCTGCCCCCTCGGCATAACCCCAGGATCCCATAGTAATGCTCATAAATTAAGGGGCAACGAAAAGCGGGCGTGGTGTCGCCAAGACCGCCCGAACCTGTCGCTCGCGCATGCGCGCATGTCACCTCGGTTCCATAGAAGGTGTGGCAGTCCGCGAGGCAGCTCGGCTGCTCCCATAAGATGGTGAGTAGACCGGTTTCAATAAAGTGAGACATTCACTGGGTATGGATTCTCAAGGGCTCCAGGTCTCAAGCAGCTCAAGTAGTCAAGTAGACTAGTGACACAATAGCGGTGTCACCTGCGACCAGACCGGCCCAGTGACCAGTTCTCCTTTTGCCTACCTCATGGACCCTGCGTTGATGAAGTGGGGCGCCCGAAAGTCGCGCGTTAAGGTGACTCCCGAATTTTTCCAAAACCGCCTTATTTTTAATTCTGAAAAATCGGAATTAATTTTACCCAATATGCGTCGAAATTGGGAAAATGCCGTGGAGGTCAGAATAGGGGTGTTTCTGGGGGGTGATCGATGCCTATCGACTAACCATTATATGTCCCCAATATTCCAATTCCAAATGCTACCTGGGGACGACTTTCTGATTTTTAAAAAAATCGGCATTCTGCCCCCTCGGCATAACCCCAGGATCCCATAGTAATGCTCATAAATTAAGGGGCAACGAAAAGCGGGCGTGGTGTCGCCAAGACCGCCCGAACCTGTCGCTCGCGCATGCGCGCATGTCACCTCGGTTCCATAGAAGGTGTGGCAGTCCGCGAGGCAGCTCGGCTGCTCCCATAAGATGGTGAGTAGACCGGTTTCAATAAAGTGAGACATTCACTGGGTATGGATTCTCAAGGGCTCCAGGTCTCAAGCAGCTCAAGTAGTCAAGTAGACTAGTGACACAATAGCGGTGTCACCTGCGACCAGACCGGCCCAGTGACCAGTTCTCCTTTTGCCTACCTCATGGACCCTGCGTTGATGAAGTGGGGCGCCCGAAAGTCGCGCGTTAAGGTGACTCCCGAATTTTTCCAAAACCGCCTTATTTTTAATTCTGAAAAATCGGAATTAATTTTACCCAATATGCGTCGAAATTGGGAAAATGCCGTGGAGGTCAGAATAGGGGTGTTTCTGGGGGGTGATCGATGCCTATCGACTAACCATTATATGTCCCCAATATTCCAATTCCAAATGCTACCTGGGGACGACTTTCTGATTTTTAAAAAAATCGGCATTCTGCCCCCTCGGCATAACCCCAGGATCCCATAGTAATGCTCATAAATTAAGGGGCAACGAAAAGCGGGCGTGGTGTCGCCAAGACCGCCCGAACCTGTCGCTCGCGCATGCGCGCATGTCACCTCGGTTCCATAGAAGGTGTGGCAGTCCGCGAGGCAGCTCGGCTGCTCCCATAAGATGGTGAGTAGATCGGTTTCAATAAAGTGAGACATTCACTGGGTATGGATTCTCAAGGGCTCCAGGTCTCAAGCAGCTCAAGTAGTCAAGTAGACTAGTGACACAATAGCGGTGTCACCTGCGACCAGACCGGCCCAGTGACCAGTTCTCCTTTTGCCTACCTCATGGACCCTGCGTTGATGAAGTGGGGCGCCCGAAAGTCGCGCGTTAAGGTGACTCCCGAATTTTTCCAAAACCGCCTTATTTTTAATTCTGAAAAATCGGAATTAATTTTACCCAATATGCGTCGAAATTGGGAAAATGCCGTGGAGGTCAGAATAGGGGTGTTTCTGGGGGGTGATCGATGCCTATCGACTAACCATTATATGTCCCCAATATTCCAATTCCAAATGCTACCTGGGGACGACTTTCTGATTTTTAAAAAAAATCGGCATTCTGCCCCCTCGGCATAACCCCAGGATCCCATAGTAATGCTCATAAATTAAGGGCCAACGAAAAGCGGGCGTGGTGTCGCCAAGACCGCCCGAACCTGTCGCTCGCGCATGCGCGCATGTCACCTCGGTTCCATAGAAGGTGTGGCAGTGCGCGAGGCAGCTCGGCTGCTCCCATAAGATGGTGAGTAGACCGGTTTCAATAAAGTGAGACATTCACTGGGTAGGGATTCTCAAGGGCTCAAGGTCTCAAGCAGCTCAAGTAGTCAAGTAGACTAGTGACACAATAGCGGTGTCACCTGCGACCAGACCGGCCCAGCGACCAGTTCTCCTTTTGCCTACCTCATGGACCCTGCGTTGATGAAGTGGGGCGCCCGAAAGTCGCGCGTTAAGGTGACTCCCGAATTTTTCCAAAACCGCCTTATTTTTAACTCTGAAAAATCGGAATTAATTTTACCCAATATGCGTCGAAATTGGGAAAATGCCGTGGAGGTCAGAATAGGGGTGTTTCTGGGGGGTGATCGATGCCTATCGACTAACCATTATATGTCCCCAATATTCCAATTCCAAATGCTACCTGGGGACGACTTTCTGATTTTTAAAAAAATCGGCATTCTGCCCCCTCGGCATAACCCCAGGATCCCATAGTAATGCTCATAAATTAAGGGGCAACGAAAAGCGGGCGTGGTGTCGCCAAGACCGCCCGAACCTGTCGCTCGCGCATGCGCGCATGTCACCTCGGTTCCATAGAAGGTATGGCAGTCCGCGAGGCAGCTCGGCTGCTCCCATAAGATGGTGAGTAGACCGGTTTCAATATAGAGTGAGACATTCACTGGGTAGGGATTCTCAAGGGCTCAAGGTCTCAAGCAGCTCAAGTAGTCAAGTAGACTAGTGTAGTAGGCAACTGAAATTACGAGCGGGATCTCTTTCACCGCAAGTGATAAGGTGGTCGCCAGGATCGAGTCCACAGTGACTCCTGGTGTCAGCTACATCAGCACGCTCCGCGCGGGGGAGCCTGCGGAGTGTGATTGTGGGTGGCCGAAACTGCACGGCTTACCGTGCCACCACAATCTGGCTCATGCGCGGGTGACCGGACGTAAGTGGGAGGATTACGTGGACGTGATGAAGACAACTGCACAGTGGAAGAAGCAGTATCCTGTGCATATTGTTTTCCCACCACATCCGAACTTGACTGATTGTGAGGCGCATCCTTTGTACGATCCTCGGTTGCTACTTCCCCCAGCGGCGGCCAAAAGAAAAGGCCGCCCACAGAAGCAGGCGCGGAAGAAAGGAATCCTGGAGAGGGTGCTTCCGAAAAAGATATCAAAATGTAGCAAGTGTGGGCGGGAGGGACACCGTCGCAACAAGTGCAGTAGGATCTAAAGTACTAGTGCCGAGATTGCTGCTGTAGCACCGCCGTGCTGAGATTGAAGTACTGCAGTAACTAACGAAAGATGCAACAAGTGAAGTAGGATCTAAAAAGCCAGTGCCGAGATTCCTGCTGAAGCACCGCCGTGCTGAGATTGAAGTACTGCGTGCAGTAACTAAACATGTGAAAGACTTGCTGAGGTTTGCTGAGAAAGAGCCACCGAGCTGATATGGGAGTGTGGTTGTGTAATTTGAAGTACCCTTCTTTTGAGATATGTATACTCGATGTCCCTTTATTGTATCAAATAATTACCTCTGATTCCATGCCTGCTTAGGTTGTTATCGTGTCAGTGATATCTTGCGTGCATCGTGCTAGGTAGAATGGTTATTATTACCCGGGCCATTTTATTTTTACCAGCAAATGTAATATGATGTCGGAATGTAACATTAGTATTACCAGCAATATGCAGTATGATGTCAAGATGTAACAATATTATTACCAGCAAATGTAATGTGATGCTGGAATGTTATGTACGGTTAGAATGTAATGTGATGTCGGAATGTAATGTACAGTCGGAATGTAATGTAAAGTAATGCATAGAATGCATTGTAGTGTAATAATGCCCACAAGGTATAAAATGAAATGCCTACACCCAATCTGGATTAAAATGAAATGTCTACACCCAATCTGGATTAAAATGAAGTGCCTACACCCAATCTGGATTAAAATGAAGTGCCTACACCCAATCTAGATTAAAATGAAGTGCCTACACCCAATCTGGATTAAAATGAAATGCCTACACCCAATCTGGATTATAATGAAATGTCTACACCCAATCTAAACTTATCCCATTATCATATCGGGTCTGTGTATCAGCATAACCAGTCAACCATTTTGGTACTTTAAATCTGCTGTAAGCATCATATGAACCCATAATGTCAAAGAACCAATTAGCTGGATCTGCATCTATTGCTGGAACACCCATCTATAAAACAAACACCACACCAACAAAAACCTTCAAAATTGGATGTGCGTGTGTGTGTGTGTATTTGTACATGTATCATGTTTGTACATTATAAAATGAGGTGAAGTATGTATACATGATTCCACCATCTTCCCCCCTCAAGGAAGTGTGATAATCATAGGCAGTTGTCAAGTGCCTATATACCTCATTAGGTAGCATGCAATCCTTATAGGAAGCAGCTATAGAGTTCTTGGGATGTTGCCCTACAGTTCTTGGGTTGTAGCCCGAAATATTAGTCATGATTGTGCTGATTTCAGCATGACTACAATGCCAAATACAGTGTGTTTGACGCACTGGGGGTGTGCGTGATTGGGTAGGGGACAGACCAGCGAGGGGGCGTGGACCACGGGCAGGGAACTGCAGCAGATATTCAGTGCGGGTGAGCGGGGCCTCATTGCGGTTGAAGCGCTCGCGGTTGACGATTATTTGGTGCCTGAACGGCTTTAACGCGATTGGCAGTTTATCTCGTGGTTTTCCTGCCCTGTTGGGGAAGGGTGGCTGGTCGATCCACTTGTCATACATGGAGGTATGGCCGCTGACGTGGCATGGTAGGGTGGGGTGATGGAATTGGTGTAGGGACTGGTGGCAGAATTTGCACAGATTGCTGGTGAGGAATTCGTCGCCGGGGTGAGAAGCGGGCTGTGGAGTAAACGTGTTTGTGGGGGTTGGGATGGGCGTTTCGGGGGTTTCATTGCCGGGGTTGGGTTGCCCATACTGTTGGCGGAAAGCTGTGCGTGTTAGCGGCGCCTGTTGGGAGGCGACGCGGCTGGTGTTGACAATGAGCGAGCATGAGGAGAGGCATCAGTTGGGGGGGAACTTTGCCGTCGCTGACCCACTGGGCGTAGATCCCGGTGCTGCCGCTCAGGTGGCATGCCTGGGGGCTAGTGGTGCCTCGGCATGATCCTCTGTTGCAGAACTGGCACGCTGTCTCGCCGGTGTTCTCGTGCCATTGCGTGAAGGAGCGTTTCAGTGACAGGGACGTGCCAGCGGCGAAGTGGGCAAATGGCCAGCGATGAGATGCGTCGCCTTGCCTAAGTCGGCGCCATTGGAGGATGGTTCCCACGCTGGCTGCGACAGACCTTTCGGTTCGCGATGTTTCGCCTTCTCCAATCGGTGGTCTGTTTCTACGTTTGAACCGTCGCTGGATGCTACATCCCGTTGGTGACTTTTGAGATGCCATATTTCGAACAGAGTTGCTGTTGTGACGCGATGTCACATGTGGCGCGTCAGCTGCGAGTCGGCGGGCGCTCCCGCGCTCGGGGCGCTTCGCGGCGTTTCGCGTCGTTCTACTTGATGTTGCTGGTGCCAGCTGCGATCCGGTGCGGTGAGCCAGAGGTATCGTCCACGTGGTGCGGTTGAGATGATGTGGTGCCTGTGATGTCTCTTGATCCTCGTGAGGCCGTGGATGGGCTTTGCTTGGTCCGGCGGACTTCGCGTGACATCCGGTGGGGGTGTCATCCCGTTTGCGAAAGTGGGAGCTCTCTGGAAAAATGCATTCTGGACGAACAGAAATCGGGTCTGGACGAACAGAAATCGGGTTTGGGTTGCTGTCGTACACGATGACGTGGCTGTCGTGCCGCTGAATAACTGACTGTGGTGTTTTTGGGGTAACGTTGCGGCTCATAGGCTGCGGGCAGCGTCTGTGGTCACTGTGCTGAGGTGCTGTTGTCGTGACAGGTCGTACTGTCGTGCTTGGGGGTTGGTACATTGGGGTATGCGTGAAAAGCGCTGTCGGGCGGGTAACTGATTGTGAGGGATGGAAGTTTATAGGGCGGTGTAGCAGTTGCGCTGAGTATAAATGCTGACGTGGCCTTTCGCGATGTTTGGCCGTTTTCACTTGTGTACGGGGGCGGGTTGGCGCATAGGCTCGGCGCCTGCGAGCATGTGCGTTTCTTGTGCCGTGACGAGGCGGGGTTTATATATGAAGGGTGACTGGCTGACGGGGACGTATCGCGGTGGGCTGACTTATGGGAGCTGGTGGTGCCTGAGTACGAAAACGGGGTAGTGGGTGTAACAGAGTGGGGAAATAATGGTATAACTGGGTGGGCGAGAATGGGGGTAGCCGAATGGGGGAAAATGGTGTAGCCGAGTGGGGAAAAATGGTAATAACTGAGTGGGAAAATGGGTGCAACAGTGGGAAAAATGGGTATAACCGCATGGGAGGGTTGGGACGTGATTGAGCGGGGAAATAATGGTATAACTGGGTGGGAGAGAATGGGGGTAGCCGAATGGGGGAAATGGTGAGTGGGGAAAATGGTAATAACTGAGTGGGAAAGTGGGTGCAACGGAGTGGGGAAAATGGGTATAATCGCATGGGAGGTTGAGACGTGATGAGTGGGGAGGCGGGAGACCCTGTTGTGGGTCGCACCAACCCCGTGTCCGGAGTGTTCGTAGTTGTGACACTCGCGATTATTATTGACAGCATACATATATCGTGCGCACACCTCGTCGCAGTATATGCTGAATGCGATTTATGTCGCGCCGATAATTTTATGCACAACTCCGCTGATCGCTGACGATGTATTGAAGCGAAAGCTGTCGTGTATGTGCAGAAATTCGACGGTATGTGTGCGAACTCAGTCGCGCTGTATACAAATCAATATATGTATATGTGTCAAGTCTGCTGCACTTGAGTTCTCGTTCTTCGCCTGAGCGGAAGCAATACCACTGTCACGGTTCGCTATGCGAACAGTATGTGTGACGCTGCTGTTATTGAACGGTAACAGCCAAACGCAATATTCTGGTGGGTGTATGAGTGCAGCAGTCTGTTGACCAGAAGTGCTTGCCTGAGCCCAATGCTCCTCATATACTTCCAGTGCCCTCACGCATCTCATGCGTTACCACCATCGGGTTGTGAACCCGAGAGCACTGGGTGAACTTCCCGCATCGGCTGGTCGATATAGCCTTTGATGCTCGCATGCTGTTCAGTGCATGCTAGAAGCGAAGACGCGTCTTATCAGGACCCTTTGGTTCTTCAAGAACGTGTCTTGCTTCGCCATCTCGATGCCATATACTTGGCCTCTCGATGACAGATGTCACTCACCTTAGGTGGATGACAGACATTATGACTGTACATGTCATAGTCGACCGTACTGACAATACTCGACGACTGTATGTCATTATGACATATGACATGACATGACATGGCATGACATGGTATGATAGGTATGACACATATGTCATCGGTCATATCCCTGACATCATCCTTTCAAACCTTCCTCTGGCCAGCAGAATGTTTCGCCTGCCCGCAGACCGTTGCAGTCGGCGGACAACCTGCCTGCGCACTCGCCTCCGCACAGCCCTCTGCCTACCAGTCTGCCTGTCCACTCTCCTTAAAAAAGCCCTGTGTCTAAGAAGGCGAAAAGCACGGGCATGGAGACCGTCCTTCCAGCCCCTCCTGCTCCGGCTTCCACGAACAAGGCAATGCTTTGTCCCCGTTCTGCCAAATTGTTCCTGTCCTGCCAAATAACGACGATCGCTCTTAATTGGAAGATGCGCTCTAAATTGGAAGATTTTTTGAAGGTCATTGTTTTGATGTTTTTTACATTATTTTAAACATATCATGCCCAAAAAATAGGGTGGTTATAATTTTGGAAGTTTTTCTCATCGTATGAGGCGGGGTTTTCAGAATTCTTACGCGTGACTCTTAGGCATATTGAGGAGTGTTCCAAAAATCCACATATGGTATTAGATCGAGATTAAAGGTTATAAAATGGAAGTAAAAAGGGAAAAATATGTACCTGTTTATCGTATGTTTGATATTTTCATCGATTTCAGCACAATTTTGCCAAAACCCCCCTCAAACCCTATGCTTTATCACACGCGTATTCACAAAGGGCGGGTAACATATGTAAAGGTTCTTGCTAATGGACCCGTCACGTGCTATGTTATAATGTAGTTTGCCATAAAACATATTTGAACAAATAAACTATCAAGCACTTGCATCTCCGTGCAGATTTCTGGAGCAAATGGCCCTCTAGCGGGGGAAACCCTAAGTGGTAACACCAATTTAGGGTGTAAGCACAACCACATGTGTACATGCATGCACATACGAACTCTTGACTGCACTTATTTACTCTTCAGAGTTCTCCAGCAGTGCTTTTAAAAGCTCAGCTTTCTCCTCACAACCTGGAATTCCGCCTTGAACACCAGATTTTGCGGTCTCATCCCAGCATGTCAACACCTCGTTCACGTGAAATGTAGACTTCATGCGAAGGGTGCGGGCACCCCGTACGAAAGCTCCAGCCTCACAGAGTTGTTCTACCGTCTCGAACGTTCTCCGTGACTGTGCTGGCAACCAGAACTGCCAGGTTATCTCCTTCCGTGAGGCATGCTGCCCCACCACCTCCACGAAATGGAGTGGGAGTGACTTACCGCCGTCCGGGAGCATAACGTTGAACCAACACTTGTCGCTGGCTTCCCCGCCTGCAACGGTCACGGCATAGCTGCCCACAGTCATGTCCTCGAACCGGTAGTCGGCTGCCAAGTGTTCCTTCTGCGATGCCAAACGCATCCCACGGTCATATAGACTCTCGTCAACACCGGAGGAGTGCTCATCGTCGCCATCATCCGTGCCCTCACTGCTGCTGGGCTGTTTCTGCTGTTTTGGCTGCTTTCCAGGCTTCTTCTTGCGCGCTGCAACCTGCCGACTCCGACTGCGAGTGGCAAGATCCATCTCCATATCAGTATCATCGCTGTCGCCTTCGGAGGCGGGTGAAGTTCTGCGCGCCCTGTTTTGCCTTTGTGCGCCTGAAAACCTCTTGCGAGCAGCAGGTGGATCTCCTCCTCTCCGACTCCTCTTTCCATTTGCTTCACGCACACCTGCCTCTGCACGAACTGCGGGAGCTTCTTCACCAGCTTCTTCTGCCTCTGCACGAACTGCGGGAGCTTCTTCACCAGCATCTTCTGCCTTCAAAAGCTGGATCAGGCGTTCCAACTTCTTGGTCTTGGTCGTAAGACCCCGCAGTTCAGCATTCCGCTCAGATAACACTCGGTGTAAGTGTTTATCCTCGTACCTGCGTAAGCGAACCCTAGTTTGAAACTTCTCTATACACTTCGTATTATCTTCGCATACTCTTACACCGCAATGACGGACTCTCACGACGACGAGACTAGAATCCTGAGGGAAGTTTTTCCCTGGATGAGTGAGGGTTTTCTTAGCGAAAATCAAGAACAAGGAACGACCTCTTCTACCGTCGTTCCGAACACACCAGGAACAACGGACTCGGACGACGAGGTTACAATCTTGCGGCAGGTTTTTCCTTGGTTGCAAAGCTCCACAACAGCGACACCTGAAGACGAAGCGACGACTTCTTCTACCGGGAATCAAAGGACTCCCGCAACACAGGAGCAAGCCGCCACCACCACCAACTCGGAAAGAGAGGAAGGAAACAAGTGCGTCGTCTGCTTAGAAATAGTTTTCCCCGCGGAAACGTGGGTTTCAGGGTTAGGATGTGACTGCAAAAACGTGCTGTATCATCACCCTTGTTTCCAGGCCTACTTGGCAAGTTGCACGGATATTGCAAAATGCCCTTGTTGTAGGAAGATCTGGAGCTAGAACAAGAAACCTACCTGACTTTGCTTAGACACTTGAAGGACAACAATGACAAAATAAATATAAATAAGGTATAAATGAGATCGCACTAGGCTGGTAAACGGTCGTCTTACCTTCTGGAAATCAGCTCAGTACAATACTTGGCCTCGCGCATAAAAGCCACAACCTCGTTGATGTCAATATTTTTCAGGACTTCTTTCTCCACCACTTGTTTCTTATGCGTCACGCCGTCGAAACATACATTGAACTGCTCCGCCTTAGCATACCGCGTCTTCAAGATCCCATCGCATTTGACTGTAGATGCGCGGGTATGCGCACGTGTCAGCAGCAGTGAAAGGTCCCACTTCGGAGGTAATCGCTCGGGATGTCGCTCTCGCACGGCCTCCACCTTCAAAGGCAAGGGGAAGGTTGCTTTCAATTCCTCGTGTCGTTGTTGGCTCACCAGATCTGGCGTTGCGGCTCGGAGTCCCAATAGACAGCTCCGCGTTGTTTGCTCCATGTCCAATACCTTGTTTCCCTTCCCCTTGCGCTTCCATTCCGGGTTGTCCATATAGCCCGGGGCGGAGTCGACGTCGGGATAACTGGTACAAATAATCAGCCCAAGGTTCGGGTCCTCGTCCACGCCACTTGGTAGCCATTCCTTGAACCTGTCACCAAACTTGTACTTCGCTCGGACGAGCTTGTCCGGAGCGACGTAAAAGCACCAAGTATGCACCTTGCGGTCTCGTCCAGCGTGGCCACCAAACTCTTCGTTCAAGTGCGGGTCGATCCACGATTTGAAGTCCAAGTTGCAGCCGACGACGTACGTGTGCTTGTTGATGGTTGTTATCGTCCAGGCAAAGAGAAAGGCAATCCATTGTTCCAAAGATATGAACCAATGGCCTTTTTTATCCGCGGTCTTACCCCACAACAGCATCTTCAGCAACCCGAAAAAGCCATCGACGTCGTTGTGGGAGTGGCCTACGGGCAGACGGTGTAGGTAGATCTCTTTGTACAGCCCGTGGTGAACCAGGATGCAGAAGAAGGCGAAAACATGCCGGTTCCAGTTTTCCGACCCTCCGTCCATTTGCACGTGGCATGTTTGCCGAAAGTGCCGCTCCGTGTTCTCCACCACATACCGTAGCAGAATATTGAGCGTCGTGAGGCACATGTTCACGTCTTTGCCAGGAACCCATGGCATAAGTAAACACATGCACAACACCGTGCCGTGCATCACGACTGCTTGCAGATGAAGGTGGAAGAAACTTCCAGCTTTGTCGCTCATCGCCTTGACCTTCACGGGGAAGTGCGGACAAACGGTGTTGTTGTTTGCCGCCCCGTCGAAACAATACGAGTCACTGATGCCGAACTGGTTGGCACTATCAGCACGGGTGTTATTGTACCGAGCTCTCTCATTTCGATAATCACTCCGGTGCGCGTCGTTAAGCGTCTTCCAGTCCTCCAGGTCCTCCAAGTCCTTTACAGCACGGCGCTGCTTCGTCAAGATTTCGCATGTCGTGCACTTACCTGCACAATCCTTCCGCTTGCGCATGGTAATATGCTTCGCGCGGAGGTACTCGCGCAGATACTTGCGAAACTGCGTGATTTTAACCTGATAAACGCCGCGACGCATAAGCTTGTATGCGGCATAACAATCGGCTGGTCGGATCGGATTCATTTGGAGTTTGCCGTTTTGAGGTTGTGGCTCCGCCAACGGCAACAGCTCGTGAGCAGCGTACTCCAAGAAATAAGTCCAGTTCAGGTTCGTCGGGTCGTTGTACAGCGTCAAATTCCTCTTCCTTGTGCTCTCCAGCATGCCGCCCCCACACACGTGCGCGTGCCACTTGAACCATGTGCTTTCGGGAATAAAGTGCAGTCGTCGAAACGCATCCTTGCAGACTTTCTTGCCCAGGAACGTCAGCGAGTCGAACATCTCTATTTCAAGCTTCTGCGAACCGGGCTTGAACCTACGCGCACGAGTGAGCTCCGCGACGATGTTCTCCTTGAACTGGCGACCGTTTAGCGTAGACTTCTCACGTAAGTACGCCTGCACGGGACGATACTCGAATTGGGACAGACAGCGCCTCCCACACCTGCATTCGTTGGCGGGGTCCATCAGATCCCCGATCTTTGTCACGCTTTCCGCAGTATTGTTGGGCCCATATCCCGACGTTTTGGATTCTGCTTCCGGTTCGGAACGCTTCGCCTTTCTTGGGTTGATGGTTTTCGTCTTGCATATAAAGTCTTCCACCGTTTCATAGTAATAATCTTCTGAACCAGAAGAATTAGACGAAGCGCTAAGCTCAGATTCGCCTTCAGAGCACGACGAGCATAACATATTTCCTTCCTTCCCGCTTTAGCGACTTGGCGCCTTCTCAAATGTTTAAGCTTCAAAGTTTCAAAACTAATGACCGGCGCGACGTTCCAGGCGTTCGAGCGTTTGATTGCCTTTCAATCGTCACATGTAGTCAGATCGCACTAGTCATATCACTAGTGCGATCTGATTTCGCACTAGTCGCGCGACTAGTACGGACTAGTGGCGTGAGTAGTGCGATATGCTATCTTTAAGAGTTGATTTTCACTATCGCAAGTATACTTTTCTGTGGACACAACTTTTTATCTTCTTTCTTCTCACTTACCATACTCCTACGTAATCATGTCTGACGAAAAACTCTTTGGTGAAGGCTTCAAAGCGCAATCGGTGGAAGACCTTGACAACAGCGGCACACAAGAGGTCCGACACTGCGCCAAGATCCTTAAACGCTTGTTGACGGACGAGCAGCTGCAAACGATTTTCCCCATTTCGGGGAACAAAAGTCAACTGTCCGGAACGGGGGTGGAGGTGTTGCTCACTCCCGATATCATTGAGAACTGTTTTGAACACTACACGCCGGCCGACGCGGCGTGTTACCGCAACCTGGCGTCGTGGCAATTTCTGAAATCGGTGACGCAAACCCAGTTCGTGGAAAAGATGGAGGAGGCGGAGAAACGAGGCACAAAACCAGGATTGTTTGATATTTTCAACAAGGGGGACGCGGCGGAGAAGAAGGAGGAGGCGAAGAAGAAGGGCAAAGGGGAGGATGAGGACGAGGATGAGGACGAGGTGGAGGACGACCAAGAGGACGAAATTGAGATCCCCTGCGCACAGCTTCCCGCAGAGGACCCAGAGAAGAAGTACACGACCTTCGCAACTAAGAACGGTTTTGAGGTGATGTACAAGCTGAACGAGGACGGGGTCCAGCAGCCCGCTGGACTCGAGAATTCGGACGAGGACAACGACCGGTTGGTTCTCTGGAACTACTCAGAGAACTTGCTGATGAAGGCGGTGCTCACATTGGTGCGAGTAAATCAGTACTTGCCGCATTCTCAAAAGCATCTGGTGCACGTCATTAAAAAGTTCCAAGTCCCCAAGCAACCGGCGGAAGAGACCGTCGACTTTGATGAGGAAAACTACCGCATCCTGACGGCGTTGGCGCCAGGCGCCAGCAGCAGCCCTGCCAGAGCCAGCAGAAGAAGCAGAAGCAAATGCAGAAGCAGGAGCAGCCCCAGCAGCAGAAGCAAAACCAGAAGCAGCAGCAGCCCC
>LGRX02002790.1:0-16939 GCA_001247695.2 Cymbomonas tetramitiformis | reverse complement strand
TTTTGGGAATGTTGCGTTAGGGAGGGTGAAAATGTGGATTGAGGCGTTTGGGACTGTTGCGTTGGGGCTGCTGAGAATGTGGAGTTGGGGCTTTTGTCGTTTTGGGGTGGCACTGTGATGATGCGAGACGTGCTGTGGGTATTCCTCCCCCCCCCGATCTGGGGGCTCAGAGATGCACGTGCATGGTATGGTGGAGAGGTGGATGGCGTAGTTTGGTACTGATTTGTTGGGTACGGACGACGACACGCGACTGTGACGGACGGACGACTGACAACTGACAACGACGGACACCTGCGACTGACAACGACTGACAACGACCGACAACGACGGACGACTGCGACGGGGTGATCTGACGGCTGCGTGGGTTGATGGTGTTGGTGAGGTGGCTGCAGCTGCGTCGGTTGATGGTGCTGGTGAGGTGGTTGCGGCTGCGTCGGTTGATGGTGTTGGTGAGGTGGCTGCTGGGAGAGTTGTGGAGGCATGGTGGTGAGGGGAATTGTTGTACTGTTGGGCTGCCGTATTGCTTGTACATGGTTCATGGTGAGCGGGGTGGCGAGGGTGGTGGCGGTGGTGCTCTGGTGGGCGACGTTGGTGGAGGTGGTGCTCTGGTGGGCGACGTTGGTGGAGGTGGTGCTCTGGTAGGGGTGATGGCGGTGACAACAAGGTGGAGGAGGCGGTGGTGAGGGTGATGGTGGTGACAACGAGGTGGAGGAGGCGGTGGTGTGGGTGATGACGATGTCGTGGTCTGCGGCGTGGGTGGAAGAGGTGGCGAAGGCGGCGGAGGAGGCGTGGTGAGGAGGTGGCGAAGGCGGGCGGAGGAGGCGGTGGAGGAGGTGGCGAAGGCGGCAGAGGAGGCGTGGTGGGAGGGAGGCGGCGGATAAGGCGGCGGTGAAGGCGGCGGAGGAGGCGTGGTGGAGGAGGTGGCTGCGGCTGCGTCGGTTGTTGGTGTTGGTGAGGTGGCTGCGGCTGCGTCGGATGATGGTGTTGGTGAGGTGGCAGCTGGTTGGTGGTTTGACGCCTGCACACGCAGACCTCACCCCTTAAGCAGGGGACGTGTGGAACGGCAGTTCCACTGTCGTGTGGTGGCCTGGGTTGACTGCTGTCACTTAGTCAAAATCCTGAAATTTTCAGGAGCGGTTTTTAGCGCTGCCCGCGCTGCTGTTTACCACTGCACGTGGTCGAATCCTGGAATTTTCAGGAGCGGTTTTTAGCGCTGCCCGCGCTGCTGCTTACCACTGCACGTGGTCTTTCCTGAAATTTTCAGGAGCGGTTTTTAGCGCTGCCCGCGCTGCTGTTTACCACTGCACGTGGTCTTTCCTGAAATTTTCAGGAGCGGTTTTTAGCGCTGCCCGCGCTGCTGATTACCACTGCACGTGGTCTAATCCTGAAATTTTCAGGAGCGGTTTTTAGCGCTGCCCGCGCTGCTGATTACCACTGCACGTGGTCGAATCCTGAAATTTTCAGGAGCGGTTTTTAGCGCTGCCCGCGCTGCGGATTACCACTGCACGTGGTTGAAATGGAAGGGAGAAGGTTGAATTCAGGGTGGACGGGTTGTGAAGCAAGACGCGTGTGACCTCTCTGCTGCCGCGCGTCTCAGGGTGGTGTGTGCGCTCCAGGCGAATCAAGCGTCTGAGTTGAAACGCGCGTTTCAGGCGATGCGCGTATTTCAGGCGATGCGCACATTTCAGGCGATGCGCACATTTCAGGCGATGCGCACATTTCAGGCGATGCGCGCGTTTCAGGCGATGCGCACATTTCAGGCGATGCGCACATTTCAGGCGCTGCGCACATTTCAGGCGATGCGCGCATTTAGGCGAGTCGGGCGTTTTTGGGTGATACACGTGTTTCAGGCGCCAGGCGCATTGCAGCGAATCGAGCATTTCAGGCGACGCGCCAATTTCGTGCGAAGTGCGCCTTTCGGGCGAACATGCCTTTCAGGCGACGCGCGCCATTCAGGCGAATCGAGCGTTTCAGGCGATACACGTGTTTCAGGCGACAGGCGCATTGCAGCGAATCGGGCATTTCAGGCGATGCGCACATTTCGTGTGAAGCGCTCCTTTCAGGCAAACATGCCTTTCAGGCGACACGCGCCATCCTGGTGATGCGCGCCATTCTGGTGATGTGCGCCGTCTGGGCGAAACGCGCCTTTCAGCCGGTGTGCGTCGTTCAGGCGGCGCGCGCCATTCAGGCGAGTCGAGCGTTTCAGGTGATACACGTGTTTCAGGCGCCAGGCGCATTGCAGCGAATCGAGCATTTCAGGCGACGCGCCAATTTCGTGCGAAGTGCGCCTTTCGGGCGAACATGCCTTTCAGGCGACACGCGCCATCTTGGTGATGCGCGCCATTCTGGTGATGTGCGCCGTCTGGGCGAAACGCGCCTTTCAGCCGGTGTGCGTCGTTCAGGCGGGTCGAGCGTTTCGGGCGATACGCGTGTTTCAGGCGACAGGCGCATACCAGCGAATCAAGCATTTCAGGCGACGCGCACATTTCGCGTGAAGCGCTCCTTTCGGGTGAACATGCCTTTCAGGCGACACGCGCCATCCTGGTGATGCGCGCCATTCTGGTGATGTGCGCCGTCTGGGCGAAACGCGCCTTTCAGCCGGTGTGCGTCGTTTAGGCGGTGCGCGTCATTCAGGCGAGTCAAGCGTTTCGGGTGATACACGTGTTTCAGGCGCCAGGCGCATTGCAGCGAAGCGAGCATTTCAGGCGATGCGCACATTACGCGCGAAGCGCTCCTTCCAGGCCAACATGCCTTTCAGGCGACACGCGCAATCCTGGTGATGCGCGCCATCCGAGCGAAACGCGCCTTTCAGACGGTGTGTGCCTTTCAGGCGATGCGCGCCATTCAGGCGAATCGAGCGTTTAGGCGAGGCGCGAACTTTGCAGCGAAACGAGCATTTCAGGTGAAACACGCGTTTCATCGATATGCGCATTTCAGGCAAACGCGCCTAGGGGGACGTGCGTCTGTTGTGGGCTGCTACCCACCAGTGAAGTTGTTTTCGCGGACCTGCACACCAAGCTTTACAGAGCCTCCCTCAACCCGAAAGAGCAAGGAAAGGAGCACAGCCGCTTTGGGCCGGAGGCATGGCTGGAAGGGCCGAAAGCAGGTGTCGCAGTTGGCATGGCACTTGAAAGGTCGCAGAGCTGCGCAAAGCTGGCGTCTCAGGCGCCATGGCTGCGAAGCACTGCACCCGTGCTGAAGAGTCACAACAGAAGCACCCTCAACAAAAGTTGCTGACCCAATCTGCTACAAAGTTTGAAAGACCATGTCAGGCATGCACAAGCTGGCCTGAAGTGCACTGAGCCTATGGCTGCCGTGTCACTCCGCGCGCGAGCCTGGTGCCATCACATAGGAGTTCACACACAAGTGAAAACAAAGGAGATCCGAGGGATATTTCAAAACCAACGAAAAGGTTCGGCACCCTGTTAGGTGATACCGTTCCAGCAGAGCAAAACAGCACTTTGCAATTGGGCATTCACTCCAGGCCCGAGCTGGCGCGTCGCCAACCATGAATTCCCACAACCTGTCATACAGGCTCGTCGGGGAATTCACCGCTGCCAACGCCCACAAGGGTCGGTTTCACAAATACAAACACAATGAAAACTGAAGGAAAGACATCCGGCTGCAATGCTGTCGAAAGGTTGCAGTCGGGTGTTTGGACTCGAGCTGGCGCGCCGCAAGCCGTGAATTCCCACAACCTGTCACACAGGTCCGTTCGGGGAATTCAACGTTGCCACAGCCTGCGCAGGTCGAATTCACAAAGGTTAACATCATACAAACTGAGGGAAAAACATGGGTGCGGCTACAACCTCGTCAAACAGCAAAAGTCAGGTGTCACGGCTCGAGTTGGCGCGGCTACGGTTGTGCATTCCCAAACGCCGGTCATATATGCCGGTTTGAGCATATTCGGCAAGCAAGCCCTGCGAGGTTCGAATTCGCATAGCTAATGGTACAAAATATGGCACAAAAAGGCCGGGCGCATCGTGCACACGCGTGAATACCGCTGAGAGTGCCTGAGACGGTCCGCCGTCGCGGGTGTGAATTTATGACAAACGCAGCTTCGGGCTATCTCGCCGCTAGGCGCTCAAAGGGAAAATTGCCCCTCTGTGGGAATTCGCAATCGTGTTGTGAATTCGTGAACGTTTTCGGACAGCAGAGGATCTCCAGCGCTGCGGAACTGCGACATGCGTTTCTACTGCTATGCCACGTAAAACATGCCAGGCGGCAACGCGCTTCAGCCGTGCCGGCTCGTAGATTCGCAAAACGGGCACGGGACTAACTTGTACTCGCAGACTGTAGATTCAGGCTCAGGTAAAAGCATGCAACGCAGAAAGGCAAGCGAGCAACACGGGGGCAATTCACAGATGAAACAAGTGCAACGGCACGACTTCGCACATACGTCAGAGTGGCGTGCCGGCACTCTGGGGATCCGAACCAGACTCTTACAAACTGCTAGTGATGAAGCTCTCATGTGGATTCGAAGCATATGTATGTATATATCACATTTAATACTAGGCCACAAGAGGCAAATATCACTGTCCCGCAGAATGGTTTTGAAAGGTTCGGATCTATCTTTTCGAAAGCAGAGCTAGCTAAATACTCAAGCGAGCATAGTGAAAGTCCGTGAATGCCATTGTCGTTTCGGATGCCCTGTGACCATTGGTTCCCAGTGACAGCGGCGTTTGGTGTCATACAACGCGCGCTTGCGTTTGCCCTGTCATGCATTGCCGAGACGTCATGTGTGGTCGTGTCGTGATGTCACTTCGCGTGATGTCGTGCTCGACGCTCTGCGGTTCTCGCGGATCGGCACGGGCTGGTCGCGGCGACGTCGATGTAGTGCTTGGCGAGGCGTCGTGCATGATTTAAACTGGGAGGGCGATCTGAGCAGGAGGGTGAACGTGACATGCTCCGGGCGCTCGAGCGGACAATGAACTGGGGTAGGACCGTGACTGAGGGGGGAATGACAATTACTGAAAAAAGGGGGTCATGGCTGGGGCGTTTGCTGTCGGCTGAGACGGGCGCGATGGGGGCAACTGCGGTGGGGTCTGACATGGGCTGCGGTAGCGTGACTGAATATGGGGGGTGTGACAGGCCTTTCGGGGGTGCCCGAGGGACGCCTTCTAAGCGTGTTCATAGTTGTGACACGTTAAGCAAGCATAGTACAAGGCATACGATACGTTTCATATAGGTTTCATATACACAAAACGTTTGGCTGCAGATTTCAGCGCTCTCCGCAAACCCAAACCCAAAGGCATTCCGTACCCAGACCCATGCATAAAAACGAGAGCGCATGCGCACAGCACTTGCCCACAGGGCATACATATACCATATATATATCACATATAAAGAGTACCTACGGTAAGCTTTTTAAGCATCAGGTTGATTTTACCTTGTTTCTGGCCCCGCGGCATCATCCGCTTAAGCGCCCATCCCCGCAGTCCTACGTGTCAGGTGCGAATGGGGAAAAAAGCTTACCGTACGTCGACTCGGAAGGTCCTAATTGGTCGGTACCATATCCTGCTTCATCCTTCGGATGCGCTGTCATGGTCGCAAAAGCGCAAACACGACGTTTTCCGGGTAATTCGCCTTTACCATGTAAACCACACTGTTAAAAGCGAACAGCTCGATTTACTGTGATGTGACGGTCAAATGACACTCCGTACATTTATACGAAATTTCCTTCTAAAATATGGAATGAATGTGCTGTACAGCGTGACGGTCATATCGTCTCGCGTGTCATCGTGAATTTAATTTCCAGGATTATTAAACTGAGAGTTATGTGACACACCTACCCTACGGACCCCCCTAGCTACCCTAGCTACCCTAGCTACCCAATAATCACAACTGTAAGCTAGATGCATGTCACGGATAGGGTATCGGAGAGCACTAATAATTAAGAATTATTAGTGCAATAGTAATGCGGGTATAAGGGACCCGCAACGCAGTATCGGAATGAAAACGAATGCAATAATGCTAGTGAGGTGGGCGGGCGGGATGATACCCTTCCCGAAATCAGATCAACTATCGGAGCAGAACTCTACAGAGTTCCAAACCTTATACTGCTCAGACCTGGGACCTCCTAGGTCCCGGGGACCTACGATCCTGGGTCCCACGGTCCGGTATGTCACATAACCAGAGTTATGTGACACAGCACCTCTCGCTCCGCTCGCTGCACTGTGACACATAACATCCAGTTATGTGACACACCTACCCTACGGACCCCCCTAGCTACCCTAGCAACCCTAGCTACCCAATAATCACAACTGTAAGCTAGATGCATGTCACGGAGATAAAACAAAGATCTCAATGCAGGTAATAGTATACCAATAATATTAGCCCGCAGGCATACATACTGGCCAGCACAAAGTGCTACTACCTACCGCTTGGCATAACATATTAAGCGGTCCAAAGTACAGCAAAGAACTCAATACTCAGCTGCGGCAATCACTGACACCCTCTCCTCTGTGGAGGGCTGAATGTACCGCATGGCCGCTGACTGAGTCATCCAGTGCCCGTGCCGCATGAACTCCGCAAAGGATACCCGCTGAGCCACCACTGTAGCACCTCCAGACCTCATGCTCTGCGTGCCGAAGACCGCTGTGACCTCTGCCTCGGTCTTACCTGCTGCCTGAGCCACCATTCTGATGACCTCCCTCCTGCAGGCATGATACTCAATGTGCTTGCCATTAAGGGGCACCTGAGGATCCCTGACAGCCTTCCTGCCGTCCCACCCCTGGAAGAGGTTCACTGACCCTGACAACTGTCCAGCCTCGATCAGCCTCTCGGACAGACTCACTGGACAGAAGTGCTTCCCTCCACGGGCCACATACACCACGTCACCCTCACTGTACTGATCATTATTTCTGCTGGTGAGCAGGAAGCGACCATATGGGTGGAGTAGAACCGCATAGCTCCCACCCAGATCATCTTCATATCAGAATACCGTAGGCACCCCGCCCACATCACGGCCCCCATGCAAGCCACTGTCAACCTGATGATGGAGAACCGCCCCCTGTGGTCTGTGTGGTAAAGTCTGATGCCAGTAGCCAGGAGCACCACCGGCATGGCCGCCTTCCTGTTCCTCACACTGAGCCCGAACTTCCTCTTAGCCTGTTCCCTGACTGCCTTGCACATCTCTGACTTCGTCGGGTTCTGCTCCCGCGGCACCAAAGCCACATCATGCACTGCAAAGATGGCACCCGAAGCCGTCTTTACCACTGAAAAAGTGTCTGCCCTGTCCATAACGAACCGCAAGTACAGGGCCACTGTAAGCGGCAAAGCCGGGCAAGACTCCCGAGGCGGCTGTCTGGCCGCACACCACCGAGCAAACCTGCCGAAGGCCCCCAGATAGCTATTACACCAGCTTCCCACTGCCCTGGTGGTAACCATGTCCACCTTCATGTTCCGCAGCAGTTCCTGCTCCAGCGGGTCTCTAGGGCTGACAATTGCCTGCTGCCAGAAGACCGACTCCAGATGCCCCCCTGCTCAAGCCGAAAAATCCACCCGCAGAGCCAGCACCCTGAAATTAGGCGGGCCCACTGCTGCCTCATTGGCCCGACCGGCGCCAGGCAAGAACAGAGACTCGGATGAGTCCCTGGGCAGCTCCTTCCAATCCCGCACGAACGGAGCAAAGTGCTGACCGTCGGGGCAGAGAATAGGCCACCAGTGCCTACTTGTCCAATACGGAACAATGATGGTGGCAACCGCAGAAAACCTCCTGAGGACCTCCAAGAGCCTACCAACCAAGCCGAACGGGGGGTTACACCAGTTGTTCTCCAGCCACCAGTCCGTCAGGGAGAAGCAGTCAATATTCTCCGAGCCTGGGCACCACCATCTGCTGTTGAACCTAGGCAGCAGTGCATTCAGGTCCGTGGCGAAGCGGTCCACCGTGTGCCGACCCCAAAGCCCGTCCAGCCAGTGAAACCAGTACGGGTTAAGCTGCCAGTCATCTCCATCATAGATAGCCGCCAGATAGTCAGCTTGAGCATTAAGCTCCCGGGGAACCCACACTGGGTAAAGTGAAACCCCAAGCCGAGTGCACTCCCAGAAGATACTCACAACCAGCCGATGCAAGTGGTGCTTAGAGCTGCACCCCTTGTCCAAAATCTGACAGCCTGCCTGAGAGTCTGTGTACAACTTCAGTGTAGAGCCCTCCACGAAGCCTGAGAATGACCGCAAGGCCTGAAGATAACCCACCATCTCCCGGTGGGTGGAAGACTCCAGCCGCTCCGCCAAAGTCAGGTGGCCCCGAGCGACCTGCTCCAGCCTGCCCGAAACAGCCTCCAGAACTGCCCCCCAGCCAGTACCACCTGCGTCTGTCCACATCCTGTTCCTGAAAGCCATAAAGACTTGCCAGATAGGGGCCTCGAACTGTCGCCTCTGAACTGAAAGCCAAAAACGGAGTTCCACTGCCACCTCCTCTGGAATCTGAATAGCCACATCCCAGGAAGTGTGCCTCTCCACCTCAAAATACAGTTCCCTAGAGAACATCTGGCACACTTTCCCGAGAGCTAAACTGAAACTCTGGATCTTGCCTGCCAGCCTGGAAAGCTCCCTGGGGGTAGTCCATTGCCCGCCAAGTGTGCGGGAGACCCGAGCCTGAAAGGCATCCCACTTTGCTTGCGGGACAAAGAAAACACCCCTCACTGAGTCAATACCAATTCCTAAGAACTCAATCAGTTGCCTGAAGTCCAATACGGACTTCTCCTGGTTAACCAGGAAGCCGCTCCTACTGACATCCTGAAGAGCCGCCGCCTGCTCCGAAGCAAAAGCACTGTCAGACCCCCTCTGGATAAAGAGGAAATCATCCAGGTAGTGCACCAAACCCGCACCCTGCCTTCTCCACCGAGCAGCTAACTCATTGGTGATTTTAGTAAAGAAGTACGGGGCTGGGGCCAAGCCGAAAGGTAAAGCCTTGAACACATAAAACCTTCCCTGCCAGCTAAAAGCCACGTAGGTGTGAAAATCTGGGTGCAACTCTACGTGGTGATAGCCAGAGGTAAGGTCAAAGGACCAAAGTGAACCCTGCCAAGAAAGCAAGTCCCGCACAATAGCCAGAGATTCATACTTGAACTTCTGAACTACTATGAAGGAGTTGACATATCTGCCATTCCAGATAAGCCTCTTTTTGGGGTGTAACAAACGCCGGCTTCTCATGGTACCGCGCCGGGTTTGTTCAGCTGGTGACACGCATGACAGTGGTGACAGCATGACAGGCTTTACGAAGATGACCATCTGTGAGATGCAGACTCGTCAGAGAAGATATAGTCACCATCAGGTGACCAGAGAATGATAAGACGAAGATGGCAGTGACTCCTTTGCCGCTGACGTGTCAGTCAGAATGCGGTAAACGGTAACATTGTTAGAGCTGGCATGGGATAATGACTTTCCATTGGCCAGATGAAGATTTAAGGGCTAGAACCCGTTACAGTTTTGGGAAATGTGACAGGACATTGAGATATAAGTAGGCTCTGACCGAAGGTCAGGCTAGTGGACTCATTATTGTTTTGCCTTCGCAAGTACTAGGTGGCTGTTCGCGTGCCAGTGCTAGAGTGCTAAGACAGTTCTGCTCACAGCTTTTGTACACACAATAATTCGTATTTTGTGATATAATATCAATTTTGACGGATATATTTTACTGCTGTTTTCATACTTTTTCAAAACAATAATGTCCTGCGCGGAGCGGCTTTTTATTTCAGTGTTAATCCGGAAGTGAAGGCCAGTGTCTACACTGGGACATATCCGGACTCGTTGAGACCGTAGTGCGTGCGGTGCCGTCGGGGATGAGACCGCTCTCCGAATCGTCCCATCGAGCCCGGTTCACTCCGATACCGCCCTTCGGGCGGTACCGTCGGTCCCAAGACCGCCCTTCGGGCGGTCTCATCGGTTCCGGTTTGGCATGATACCGCCCTGCGGGCGGTGCCATCGGTTTCGGTCCAGCTCGGCTCTGACCCTCATTCCGGCTCGTCGGTTCTCATAGTCTTTTTCGATACGTTTCAATCCAGGCGAAAATTCTGATTGTACTGAAAACTGACCGTACGTTCGATAGCTTGAAATGACGGCATTTCACTCCTCTACACATGACTCAACAGCAACACAATCGAACGATAGCTTTCTCTCAGCCGCGGTCATTTCGTTGAACCAACTGCCGGGGATTTTGATTTCGACGCCTAGCTCCACTTGTTCTTTTCCATCATACTGCACAATAAAGTGGTCGAGCGATACTAGTGTTCTATCACCTGCTGTTTTTTTTCTTTACCATATTTGTGACTATGTGATACCTTCAGTACGGCTGTTATTCGCTCACTGAGAGGAGCCCTTACAGTCCTTGAAAAACATTTTAAGAGAGTGAGAGAGCCCAAGTTTCGTCTCAAGAGTCCACTTGTCACGATTACAACGTTCAGCGTGGGAGTGGGCACCACAACCAGCCGAACTGACGAGTCGACCCGCCGGTTCCGATACACGATGAGACGGACTCAATATTTTTTGGCATCGACGGTGCTGGGACACGATGAGACCGTGATATCTCTAGGTCCGTCGGGTCCGAGACCGTAGCTAGTTCAGTATCGATGGTACTGGGACGTGGTGAGACCGCGTATCACTTGGGTCCGTCAGTTCCGGTACACGATGAGACCGTCCAAAAAGTCGTACCGTCGGGGATGGGACCGTGGGGGTCCGTGCGTAACGGATCCGAATCCGATCCTGAACCGGTACCAGTGTCGACACTGGTGAAGGCCCTTTGGCGAGAAGTTAGCAGCAGTTGAAAGAGCGGATTCGGAAGTCAGGCGACTCCAGGGGCACCCACGGTGCACTGGCGGAACCTTTTTCTTCCCTGAGCTTGGTGGTACTTGCACTGGAAGAGCTTCCAGCAACAGCGGCGACGGATCAGCTTTGAATTCACTAGACATGAGCGGTTTCCTTCTGCACAGTGATATGCTTAACACCTTTGTCTTCAGCGAATCCAGGGGCACCCCTGGTGCACTGGCCTAGCTGCTGACAGGTGTCCTTCAGTTTAAGCTAATCAGCACTGCATGAGCTTGGGCGGCGGCAGCGACAAAGTCAATCAGCAGTTAATGTACACCTGGATGAGCAGCTCTCAGTGGTTCTTTCAGCTGACCACCTTGCTTGAAGTGAATCCAGGGGCACCCCTGGTGCACTGGCTTAACTGAAAGGCAGGTGTGTGTCACCTGGGAGCTAATCAGCAGCGGCATCTGCCCTGTCTTACCGGCTAAGAGTGGATCAACAGCTGATGTGCACCTTCATGAACTATCTTCCAGTGGGCTTTCCAGCTGGCCACCTTGTCTGAAGTGAATCCAGGGACACCCCTGGTGTACTGGCTTAGCTGAAAGGCAGGTGTGCTTGGCCTGTGAGCTAATTAGCGGCGACATCTGCTTTTATTTACCAGCGAAGAAGTGGATCAGCAGTGAATCACTGCTCTATGTCTGGAACTCCAACTTACGGTTTCTTTGGCAGCTCCACTTTGTCTGACGGTTAATCCAGGGACACCCCTGGTGTACTGGCCTAAGCCTGAAGCAGAGGAAGAGCTTGCTAGAGGACTGGCAGCTGCATCAACTCTGAAGGCGACAACTGAGTGGTCTATTCCCTGGTGTGACACAGTGACCTGGTGGATTTAGAGTTAATTACGTTTCCAGCCTGGAGTGCTGCTCACTACTGGAGTGACCTTCTGCTGTCTTATCACAATGTGTTGGAGAATTCTTCTATCCTTTCTACAGTATTGGTCAGCCGAGCTCGAAGCTAAATTCTTGATGAAGGGCACCAAAGAGAAAGAAGATCTCTTGATCGCCAAGCCGCAGACCAACGAGCAGGACGGTCTCGCCTACGTGAAGAGCTGTCGTCGCAGGGAGGCAGCTCTCAACACCGGCAGGAGGGTGGAGGACTCCGTCGTCAGGCAGAACATCGAGGAATGCATTAAGGGCCTGCGCATCAAAGAATACCGAGATCGCGTGTCCGAGCAGCTGCGCGTCAGTCATCCTGCCCCCAACAGGGTTACTTGGGAGGACCTCGAGGTGATTGTGGAGGTGCAGGACAAGCTCAAGAACGATGCAGAGGCTTGGGCCCTCACGCTGCAGCAGGAGCTGGTTCGCAGGCTCAACTGCGTGTACTCCTGCTTCGAGGCCAGGCAGATGGGGCTTGACCTGTCTGCGCTGGTATCAGCCATGAGGCGCTCGGGTTCTGCCTCCAAGACTGGGGACAGACGCAGGGACCACAAGAAGAAGGAGCAGGCACAGCATGGTGGCGACGACGCCAAGAAGCCTGTGAGGGAAGCGAATAATGCCGAGCGTCAGAAACCTTCTTACAGCAAGGTGCCACCACCTGATGCTTCGAAGAAGTTTCAGTGTGGCTGGTGCTTCACGCGCCTGCCTCACTCCCCAGATCGCTGCTACACGGGGTGTCGTGATTCCCGGGTGCCGCCCAACTTCCATAAGGACAGGCAGAACTCCAAGTGGCCAGATGAGGTTAAGAATGCCCAGATGCGCGCCTACAACATCGCACACCGCTTTGACAAGCACAAGATGGGGATCACCACCAAGGAGTGGCTTAAGCTCCCGGAGGCCAAGCAGAAGCAACCACAGCAGCAGCAGCAGCAGCAGCAAGTGGCTGCCAGTGCCGAGGTTAAGGAGAAGCTCGCCGCAGAATTGTCAGGCCTCCAGGCAGGGTCACCTCCAAAGGATGACGAGATCGCCGATGCACAGGCTCTATCAGAGGCCAGCGATGCGGATACCGAGTACAACTCCAACTTCACTCAACAGGCAGAATACGAGGAGGATGAGCAGGACTGCCCTGCTGGGGGTGGTTTGGGAGGTGGTCATGGTGTTGGCATCGATCACGCACCGAGTCTCCAGGCCAGCGCCGCTGTCGCCTTGGGCAACACTCAGCAGATGCGGGGCTTCCAGGTCAAGACGCCGGAGGAGTTCGACAGGGCCGCTCAGGTGCCTAGAGCCGTCCCTCCCGACTTACTCAGCAGGAAGGTCCACCTGTTGGCATCCAATCTTCGCAGCTCCGTGCGTGCCTGCTCGCAGATTGCTGCCATCCTGATATCCCAGAACGCCATTGATCTCCCGAAGGACATCGAGAATCTTGTGGCACTGGAGGAGCTCCTGGGCAAGGATCCGAATGACGCAACCGAACAGCCCGCCGAGGTCAATGAGCATGAGTTGGAAGACACGCACGCCGCAGCGACGCAAGGAGCAAGAAGGGAAGCAGACGGTCCATGACATCGTGCAACCGAGGAGGTGCCATTGGACGAGATGCCCAATGGGGTGGTCGACAGCGCCGCCGCTCGATGTGCAGCTGCTGCCTACGTGGACGATCTGGGGGTGGTTGACTTCAGTGACCATGGACATGTGCGAGCTGGTACCATCAAGACCTCCGCTTACGACGCACTGAGGGCAAAGATGGCGCAGCATCTGACCGACGAGCAGGTGCTATTGATGGCTCAAGTTCAGCCCATCTGCAAGTTGCAGAATGCCACTCTATATGAGGGGCTTGCGCTGGTGTCATCCGGTGGCGAGCTTATGCTGTACCGGGCAATCCTCATGGACACCGGCGCCAACTGTAACATCATCTCGATCTCTGTTGTGAGGCGGCTGGGTCTCACGATTTACGAAGCCACCACCGGCGCCAAGGTCACCAGATGTGACAACAGTCCCACAAAGTTCACCCATTATTGCTACGTGGACGTCATTTTGGCAGCGGGCACGCCGCACATGACGCTTCACCGCTTGTATGCCTTCGTGACCTTCGAGGCTGAGAACTCCTGGGACCTGTTGATAGGCACTGGGCCGCTGAAGAACTCCCTGATGATTGACATCAAGTTGGGAAGTTGCGTGGCCGTGTCGCATGCACCGAAGGTCTTGGGCCTGGATGCTGAGGTGGTCCTTCCGCTGGTCGACATGACGACACCCAAGCGTCCTCACCAGCCCAGGAGGTTGGACCCGGTGGTATGTTTACAATCTGAGATCTTTGGGCATGAGACGGAGTGCAGATGGCTGGAGTGCCCACCCTTGGGCACAAGGGAGGAGAGGTTTGCTGCCTCTGGGATTCGGTCTGAGCACATCCTTGACGGCGAGGAGTCGCCGGTGGGGTCACCAATGCCTTCGTCAGGGCCATCTGCTGCGCCCCCTAGACCCCGAGCCATCACACGCGCAGAGGTCGAGGCGGCATCTCGCGTTCACACGTGTTCGCTTGAGGGAGGACGAAGGAGCTACCTGGCGCCGCTGACGTCCGCCGAGCTGGCAGGGTCAGAGCGCATGCTTGCGCAGCTTTACGCAGAACCAAACCCCTGGGTGGGTGGGCGCACGAAGTGGATTACCGATAGCCAGTCGACGGGGGGTCGCCCACCTCTGGGCGCTGATCTTGACCACAACTGGGCGGACCAGAGGCTGTACCTGGACCGGCACCATGTGGCGCGTCTTTGCCGCATCCTGCAGGAGCTCCCTGAGGACTTGCCAGCTAGACCTTCCCAGGAGCATGTCTGCGTGGAATTCGTCCGTTGCCTCGAGCAGAAGTGGGTGATGGTGGAACAGCTGTTGCCCCCTAACTGGCTGTATGTGGACCAGAAGTTGGATCACGACGAGGATAATGACTGTTGGGTGCTCGAGGGGAGCTATATGACACACGTGCCATCCCTTGCCAACAAGCAGGACGTCGTCAAGCCCAGGGAAGAAGGTCGAACGACCCGAGCACATGGAAACTCGATCCAGCGACTGCAGCACACGCTCCAGGAGCTGTTTACATATCCCAGCGGTGAGGTCGCTGGCACCCTCATGTGGGACCGGAAGGAGCGTGTCCTCTGTGTACAGCCAAGTACAGCCACGCAGCACCTCGAGCTGCTGCGCTGCACGCTGGATCATGCGCGAGTGTACAACAGTGAGGAGTTGCTGGGTGAGCTTCAGCTCCCTCATTGGTACGAGAGCACTGGTGTCTGGACATACCAGCTGCTCAGGTACCTCTGCCCGGTGGACATAGAGTCCCTCTCAACTGGCATCCTCCGACAGTACGATCTGTATGGCAGCTTGGCGCCACCTCTGGAGCTCATCGTCCTGGGATCGAGCACCAAGTACTACCCGGTGGGAGATGGTCTTGGGGGAGATGGTAAGGTGTTCTCCCAGAATGCCGCTGCTCAAGAGTACTTGCGCTTGGGGGAGATGAGGAAGATGCTCAAGGCATCCAACACCAGGCGGGAGGGCCAACAGGCGCTCAATGCAGATGCGCAACGGATGCCACCACCGCCCAACAACTTGACCAACTTCAGACTCACCAAGCGAGCCCCCACGCAGCCACCCGCTCCTGCCGCGGGAGCAGGACCATCCCGGGCTATCGCGGGGCCCTCTCGCGCCAGGTCGAGCAGCCACTCGCCACCTCGTTCGGCGCAGAGTGCACGACCATCTCAAGCTGTCGCGGGGCCGTCTCGGTCCAGGCCCAGTGGCCATTCGCCAACTCGCTTCGCGCACATGGCATACGCTCGTACTGCATCGCCTTCATCCAGCGATCATGAGGCCGAGGATTTGGTGTCGTCAGATCTTGACAGCAGCCCTCCTCGTAGGGGGTCGCCCTCCGCATCCTCTGCCATGACCAACACTGGCACGTGGGCGAACTCTTTCCGTGTTCCGCGTGACTCCCCGTCAGTTTCTTCGGGAGGCCCACCTCCTACGCCTCCGAGCCCACCGAGGGATCGTCCTCTGCCTCGGGCTCCTGGGTGGGTGCCTCCATCCCCAACGGAGTCAGATTACGACGCTACACGACTGGCCACCGAATCTGGTCACTCGTTGCGCCAGTTCCTGTCCGCAGAAGGGGTGGAGGCCTTGAGGGATCGTCACAACCTCACTGTCTTCATAATACGGTTTCGCATAACGGACTATGATCAGTGCAGACAACGGCGCATCCCTAGTTGCAAATTATGCAAATGCCGGCGCGAGCCGGCATGGCATTTACCTGAAAATCCCAAAATGCCTGCCGCAGGCGAAAATTTTGAAAATAGGGAATATTCCTTTTCGAATTTTTATAGATTCCTTAAAGAGAAATTAGGTCTTAATAGTCCACTCAGAATATTCCTTAATGCCATACACATGACTTTGTTTCAACTCACATTTCAAATATAGTTGACTTCCTACATACACAACGAAGCTTCATGAACTAGATATCAAGATATGAAGAAAAATGAATACTGCAGTGCACCAAAATAATGATATACCATGTTCCATATATGGGAGAAGCGAGAAAGCGATGTGTACTGAGAGTTAGGGATTGTCAGGTTGATTAGACTATCGTTCCTACTCCATAAAAGATAATTTGCTATCATCCTTCAACAGGCGGTCGATGACCCCAGAAACAGTATGCACCTTGGCTCTGCTGTCGGTGGTAGTGAAGTGCCAAGCAGAACCACCAAAGTGATGATTTAAGGCGTCCCGAATAAAATCATCAGCCTTGTGCGGAGTAGGGGCATTCCAATGCACCACACTCTCCATTACTAGGGCTTCCTGGCTCAAATGCCGACCACCAGTTGCATGCTTATCAATACAAGAACCCTCGCTCTCCACCACGGCCTCATTCTGCGTTTTCAAAGCACAATGTTGGAAAAGAAACATCCAATCATGTACACCCTCATACAACTTGGGCTTAGTCAACATATCCGCCATCACTGTTACGCCACTAGAATACAACCACCTTTCCGTACATACAAAATCCCTGAATGAGTGGCGTCGCCTTCGACCCTCGCCTGGCCTGCGGGCCAAATCCCTGAATTGCTTGGCCCTGCGGGCCAAAATCCCTGAAATTCTAATTTGGCCCTCCGGGCCAAAATCACCATAATATCAGGGATTCAGGCCCTTCGGGCCCGAATCCCTGATTTTCCTCCGCGAATCCCTGATTTTCCCGGCGCGAGCCAAGCTCGCGCCCGCCAGCAGAAATTGCAGCTAGG
>LGRX02002789.1:0-19879 GCA_001247695.2 Cymbomonas tetramitiformis | reverse complement strand
TTTTTTTGAAAAATCTTGCCCTCACTCCTGGTCCCGAAAAAGTGGGTAAGTGGGGAGGGGGGGGGATACCGACTTGTGGGATTCCGAGTTTCCGCTTGAGTGGGGAGGGGGATTCCATTTTTAAAATTTTGCTAATTTTCTAGTTTTTTTTGCTAATCTTGCTCTACGTTAGATTTCAGATATCAGTTTTTGGAATGCTTGATTTCAGATTTTTTACATCTGTCATTTTGCTCTACGTTAGATTTCAAAACCCCCCCATATTATTGTTGTGGGGTTCGGTGTAAAATTTTTACTAACAACAAAACAATTACAAATAAATTCGTTTGGGAAACAGTTTTGACAATCGTACACGATTGTCAGAACTGTGTATCGCGTGTTCATTAATAATTTCTATATAGCCCGTATAGACCGGACTAGGAAAGAATGGGAAATGATCCTCCTAAAGGCCTCAAGCGATTTAAATATTGCCAAGGAGGGCATGGGCGGATGCAAAAAATCACAGGGTTACTGCCTGACTCACGTTTGACAATCGTATACGATTGTCAAGCTCTGTCGTTGGGTTCGTCTCTCTGACGCACGTTTGACACTCGCATACGACTGGGTTATACCCCCTGAGTCCCTGGTTAGGGGGGGAGGGGGGAGTCAGTGTATATTCCTTAAGTATGAAGAAAAAATTTAAATTTTCTTAAGTATGGGAAAACGCAGGCGTCGACGCGGGCCGACGCGTTACACTCCTTAAGTATGGGCTTAAGTATGGGAGCCCTAATTTTCAAAATCTTAGAATGTTAAGAATGTTTGGTCCGTCCGTCCGTCCAAAAATTAATAATAATAATATAATAAAACATTTACGCTAGCAGAAGGGACAAAGTCCTGAGAGTGCGGTAACCCTGCAAAGCAGGCTAGTGAAAACACTAGGGGCTACTCCCTCTACTATAGCGCGCCCACAAAGGGGCTCAACCCACTTTTCAGCAGGGTGACATCTAGAGAAAAAGCTAGGTGCTAAGCAAAAAACTCTAGAAGGTGGAGAAGCAGCCGTGGCCGGGTGAGTGGAGGGGTGGCTGAATCTGAGCGGCGGGGAGGGAAGTCGAAGAATTAAGGGGGTATTTGGAGACGTTGAGGAAGGGGGTCAGGGTGGGCGGGGGAGAGGGGGGTGGTGGGGGGAGGGGGAGGGGGGGGCCCCTCCCCTAGGGGACGGGGAGCCACCTTATATTGCAAGACTTTTGAAAATTACTGCAAAAGGGTTTGAAGAAAGTCGTTTGATTGCTGCACAGCTTCTGTTTCTGTCATGGTCTCACTGCTCGAGATGTCAACTGTATGCGGGTCAGTGTTTAAGATGGTGGGGGTGTTTAACAGAAACACGTCTCGCCTATTTCTGGTGTGTTGCCTACAGATTCTTGAAAGTTTTTTAAGGAGAGGTTTAATCTTGCCACGGGGAACACCTATCGTGTTGAGGACAGTACCGAAAAGAGGAGGGAGGTACCCCATGAGTGTAAGTGCTTTGGGCCATTTCACGGTGCTAATGAAGGGCTTAGAAGCTACGTTGGTGATTGTCGTGTCATGGTGACCGCCATAATAATGCTCAGCACCATTCTGATGATAGGGGGGGTCTTGGGTGGGCCATGGGCACAACGAAGAAGGGAGTACGTTGTCCCTTTCGTTCAGAACTTCATTCCAAATATCAGGGCTAACTCCAGTGTATTCTAGTCTCCTCTCCGTGACTCTGGACTTAGGGAGGACATTGAGGAACCATCTAGCAATCTTTTTCTGTGTAGGCCTCCAGTCAAAGGCTGGTTGAGTATCGCTGGGTGCACTGTCTATAGCTATGATAACGACATCCGAGAAATCATCCTTATAGCATCCGCCACCTGGGAGAACGTAGGGGTCATCACCCGTCCAATAACCATGTGGGATAAATGGAATAGTGTTATGCGGAAATCTGAAAACAAGTTTAAATCCTTTATCAAACCATCTTTTTTGGTTTTTGGGAGACAGTGGAAGAATCCATGTTCCTGAAAATCCGGGTACAGTGTTGGCCGCTTTATGTCCCATTTCCAAGGTAGTCATAACCGCCGAAGATTTGCCCTTATCCTTTCCATCAAAGGGGGGATTTCCGTAAACTATTCTGCCAATGCCTGTTAACGGGTCCACGTAGGCATCCCAAGCGAGGCCATCAAAACCGATTTTCCCATGATAACAGAAGGGCCTGAGGGCTTTTTTCATTCTAGTGGTGGGTATGCATCTTCTCGAGTAAATTCTAGGGTGGGCATTTAGTGGGTTGGAGAAAAGTTCACAGCCGTTTTTGTCAAGGTTTCTGTCATCCACCAAAATATCTAAGAGGCTTCTTCTTATTGCATAGCAGTTTTTAGGGTCTCCCGATTCAAACTTACATGCATTGAGGGCTTCATGGATATCGTGTGCCCTATTCGAGTACTCCGCAAGTGAGCATGGGACTGCTTTGTTGGAAAGGCGGTGCCAAGCCAAAAGTTTCCAAAACTCTTTCTTTTGAACATATTGGAGTTCGGGATATTTAATTGTTCCCTTAACATGGTCCACTTCAGGCTTTGCGGTCACGGCAATGGTATTCTTTTTTGAACTTGATGGACGGTACATGCTAGCTTCCGGGAGAGCGTGTAAGTATAATTCCTCATTCATTTCCTGTCTTAGGTCAGCAAGTGGAAAAAGTTTCGATGGTTGTGTTCTGATGTATGTGGTACCCTTTCCAGGGTTTAGTAGTTTAGGTTTTTCTGAGATTTCTTCAGCGATGATTTTCCTTAGTTCGATATCTTGGGTTGTTCTAAGATTATATAGACTATCATTATGTCCTGGGCATTCAAGTTGGATGTGTTCGAAGGTGCATTTTGTATTCTGTTGGCAGTAGGGGCAGTTTTCGGACCCGATTTTCCCCAGTTTAAATAAGCGTGCAGGAGAGGCTTGAAGACCCAGGAGTTCTCTACTTCTAGAAGCGGTGAAAGCTTTAGGTGTCATTTTGGAAATATCTTTGGTGGGGGCGGTGTTATTCTCGTTGAGCATTCTCAGATGCTTCCCTTGGGACTGTAGGGTTCTCCAATTATGATAGTGTGAGAGTCGTTGAATTCTTCTGATGTGACTACGTATATCGCCTAAAATAGGGACCTCAAAAAAGAATAATGAGAAGGGTAGTTCCTCGGCAGGGTCGTAGCGAGAAATGTCAAAACAGCCCCTCTGAATGAGGCTCTTTTAGCAGTACGGTCCACTCTGTCATGGACTTTGTCATTATTGTGACCCCTGATCCATTTAAGGATGATTTTACTGTGGTCTCCTTCACTGTAGAAGCCAAGTTCTTCTAGCAGTAGGCGAACAGCCTGCACATCTCTGCGATTAGCTTCACGTAGTTTGTCCCGAGCACTCATGGACCTGCCATCCTTTGTTACCGCAGATATTGCTGCCATAGAGTCAATGGCATGTACCATTGGAGTAATAGATTTGAGGAGTTTCTCTTTTTGTTCTGTGAGTAGAAATCGCAGTCCCGCAATTTCAGCAGATGTGCTACTCGGGTTTTGGATATCCTCCTTGATAAGGAGCCCCTGTGCGGAGAAAGTTCTTGAGGGGGGGATATTCATCTTCCGTACAAGTGGCATCCCGTTGTCAAAGTTTTTTATAGCATATGCTGCCCCACTGCATGCTGTTTTCTTTCCAGCAAAAAGGGAACCATCGCTTGCCATATCATAGTCTTCCATTTGTTTGCTCTTTTCGGCGTTGGAGGTGGATTCTTCTTCCGAGTCGCTGGGGCAGCTGTATTCACTTTCTTCCTCCGCAGTTTTGTTTTTCATTCTGGCAATAATGGTTTCATACTGTCTGTCTGAGATGTAATCATAGTGTGAGTTGATATCACTAACTGTAGCAAGGACAGAAGAGGGCGGGTCCATATGGTCATTATATTCAAAAATAGAACCTGCTGGAATTAGGATGCAACCGTCATTGGTGATGCTATATTCAAAGTCGTATTGAAGACTGTTGGTACCTTTGATTCTGACAAAGACATTAGGGTTTATGGCATTGTTACTGTATTCTGTATATTGTATTGACATGGCCTCTAAGTCAATATTGGTAATGTGAATAAGAGAGATGGAATTTCGGTCACCATTCCCTTTCCAATGAAATTCACCCGTGTCGGGGGGTACTATGTTGTCTCTATATTGTTTTTGACATATCTAGCCTGTGGGTCCAAATCTACGGGGTTTTGAAGCATTTCCTTTTCGATTTCGGTTAGCCATCCAGGGGGTCTACTGCCATTCAGCCTGAAAAAACATTTACTTTCTTGCCAGTTTTTTAACATTCCACCGCAAGGAGTTAGAAAGGAACCTGTGTGCTTGAGGTTGTATTTTTGTATTGCGGAGGTAACATTCCTCGACATGTAGAGTTGTCTGGGAAGGGTGGTGATTAATGTATTTTCACCCGCTTCATTCTCAGGGTAATTTTTAGAGTCAATAGCGTATCCAAGTTTTGCCATAATGTGACCTGTACGCCTAAACCAGTTAAAACGTTTGTCTTTAGTATGGCTGTAGGTTGCATAGTGCGATAAGGGGAAACCCGATATAACATTTTTACCCATTTCGTTGTTCATGTTTTGAATTATTATTTTAAGCCATAGATTGCTATTTCTACGGTATAGTGAGATGAGGTGGGGATCAGTGATACGGTCCGTGTGGTTGTGTTGCCAATATTCGTGTTCATCCACAGAACACAGGGTGTTCATAGTTTCGGTGATACACGACGCGGTTACAACATCAAAGACACTATCAATACCGTACCCGCCTTGGCAGACTGCTGTCCAGATTATTTGGTGATTGGTGTCAACTGGGCAGCCCAGATATTTAATTATAAACGAAGCTATCATTTTGTCTAATTCAATTGCGACATTCTTTGAGGAGTTGGCAATTGCTGAGGTAACTTTAAGGGGGTATGCCATCCTCGGAACTACAACCGCATTTATAACATATCTTAGCTGGTGTAGAGTCATGTGTTGCAGTTGGATGGATGTGAGAGTAGATTTAAGTCTGTCGATAAGGATTTCCGCCTGTTTGTCCCATTCCCCATTTAGTGCAAACCATACTCCGAGATATCTGTTTACCTCTTTGCTGTTGGAGAAATCGAGGAATTCTGGTGACTCAGGGGGTATCCATTTCGAATCAATGGAAGGACTTGAGTCATTTGTATTGGGCTCCAGGTGACCCCCTGAGATGAGTAAATCATCGGACGGGTCATATCGCGTTACTGTTTTGCCCTGAGGTTTAATGCGCTTTCTGTAAGAGTATTTGGATTTCTTAACATTGATGGGAATACCAATGAAGCTCATAAATTCATTAACTACACCTAGCATGTCTTGAACTTCGTCTTTAGTTTTCCCCACGAGAATGATGTCATCACAAAAGAACCGTGCAAAGATATTTAAAGTGGTGTCCTTTTCTAATAGGTTTTGGGAGGGAGGAATAACATTATTTCCTGGTTTGTCTGGTCTATGGCGTTCCGAGTTCAGTTCATATCCATATGTGGATCCTGTCGGGTTTACACCGTTTGCTCTTTTTGCTAACCAAATTGCCAGAATGTCCATAATGGCTACAAACCTAAGTGGGCTCAAAACTTCTCCCTGAGGGACTCCACATTCTAGGGACCATTCATCCGTGAGGCCTTCTTCAGTGAGTACCATTCTAGAAGCATCATTGGTAATGTCTGAGATGATGTTGATTATTTGTGATGGGAGTCCCAGCTTTCTCAGCGCTAAATTGCTCATCCAGAATTCAGCTCTGTCAAATGCTTGTTTGAGGTCCAGGTAAACTACGTGAAGGTCTTTGTCGTATCTATTGGCATCCGAAATTACTTCATTCAGAATTTGAAGTGAGTCATCTATGTTTTTATTCGGAAGAAACGCATCTTGAATGGGAAAGAGAATGGGGTGAGTGTTAAGTATTGTTTTGAGACGGTTAGCAATTATTGTGTTAAATAGTTTAAGACCCGTTTCCAACATTGTAAGGGGTCTAGAATTATCTATTGTACATGGTGCAGAGGGATTTTTAGGGATTGGAAGGATGACTCCAGATTTTGCACTCTTTGGAAATTTCCCAGTTATAAGAATGTGGTTAAAAAGTGAGACAGTAACCTCTTGAAAATTTTCTGGGCCCTTGATCCACTGCGAGTATCTCATTCCTGAGGGTCCTGGTGCTGTGGAGATACCACAGTCCGAGTATGCTTGTTGGAGTTCTTTGTGCGTGATTTCTGTCAGTAGTCTAGCAGCGGCCGTATCGGGGATTTTGGGGCTGTCCTTTAGAATGTCGGTGAGCCACTGTGGGAGTTCATCTGGCTCATTCGGGTTAGTAGAAAATAGTTTTTTATTTTTGTATTCATCTAGTGTTGTGTTTAGTCTTTCTGTCTTTGTCTCAGGTATCTTTCCATCACTACCTGGGGTAGCGGCTGCACCTTTTTCAGTAGGTTTCATCTTTCCCATGACTGTGTCTAGAAACCTCGAAAGGTTAGTTGAGAAAAGATGCTGCAAGGCTTCCTTTTCTCGGAGATTGCGTCGTTCAATGTCAGTGTCTCTGCTTTTCTGAAAAGCATTTCTGATTATTACATAATTTTCATGCAGACGTGATCCCCATGTGGCTGCCGTTTCATTGTGTTTGGGTTTGAGCGAGGCAAAAGGTAGCGTGCGGGCAGCCTTTTTGGCTTGCTTAGGAATGTTACTTGCATGAGTTCTCGTGTCCAAATATTTGATGATGCGGCGTACTGTGTTTAGCCATTTGTATATATAGTTAGATACTGCTGATGGTTTTTCAGACCTCCCAGCTATGTTCAGATTCTTGGTGCCAAAGGCGTCACTTGCCGCCTGATGTGCCAATTTGTGCAGGGTATCCCATGTCGCGTCAGGGTGCATTTCCTTGAGGCCAGTGCCGCCGTTTCTAGTTGCTTCCGATCCATTTTCCATTTCGAGTGTGTTATGTAGTCTTTCAGTGTAAGACACCCAGCCTGTAGCGTATTGGAATAAATGGGCGGTGCAATCTATTTTTTCCGAATGCATCTCAGATCCGTACAGGTTCCAGAATTTAGCAGGCATATGGGGTTGTAGGAGAATATTCCAGCTGGTCATGTGCTCATCTGTGTTGGATTTCGTGATTTTCTTAACTTCCAGTGAGCTGAATGACAGGTGTCGTTTGAGATAGGCATTAACATCTTTCTTATTTAAAAGGTGAGGCGAACCTATATGCCAGATGTTATCTTTGTCGTTATGGCCTAAGTTGAGACCACCTTCCGGCATCCCCTTTCCTCTAGAGAGTAGGTGAGCTGCATGCCATGGGCTATTAAGGTGAATCCACCATTCCTTGGGTTTGTTGTGCCATTTTAGACATTGTTCTATATTGTCTGCCTCTTTATTTTTAGCTATGAGCTTACTCACTGTAATGGGGCTGCCGTCGATATTGTCCCGTTTAAGATCAAGATCAGTGGTGTCACCCTTAATGGTGCTGATAGCGGTTCTAGCTTTGTTTTTATTGATGCACGCGTGCACAAGTTCGTTTGTGCTGTATCCGTTTGCTTCGAGAAGTCCTACAATATCTTTCCTGTTTATTTTCCTTTTTGTACCCTTATTTTTGTTTGTCATTCTAATTGGGTACCCTGGGTACTCATCATGTGTGGTTTCCTTGGCACCATTAAATCTAGGTGTTGGCAAAGTTGTATCGGTGGAAATCTGCGGTTTGGTGTCGATTTTAGGGAGCTTAAATTCAGCCCATACTATCCCGTGGTCGGAGATGATATAAGGGTTTTCCTCCGTCCATCCTGTTTTAACGGTCATTTCTGCCATAGCTGTGTTGGCCATGATATGGGTGAGTTTTGCTTTTGAGTTTTTGGATATGACATGTGTGAAAATTTCCGTGTTTGGATTTCGGTCCATTATCAGTTCATTGAGTGAGCATCTGTCATTGTTGAAATAGGTTAAAAGATGCTTATTCTTTTCGACATGTTCTTGATACGACATGTAATTTCCACCTGACACCCGCTGATTTGGGGTAATGGTGCAGTTTTTGTCACCTATCTCTACGTAGGCCTTTTTTGGATTATTTCCTGACCTACCTGCCCAGTCAGTAAGTGTGTCATATAATTCCACTTGTTCCTCTACTAGTGTAGCATCATTCATATAACCGCTGGCTATGTAGAGCTCAAAACCATTATTTCCTGAAAATTTGGTCATTACTGCTCTCTTTGCATCTCCATCGATTGTGGTGACCGAGGTGGATAGTGGCAAACTCTTCGGATTCCATAGGATCATGGAACCAATAGAAGCTCTCTCATTTACATGAGACGTGCGAAATTGGATTTCTTTTTGTGTCATTAGGGTTTTGATTAATGCAAGGTTTTCAGTATTTACCTTGGTTTCTGATATACATATTATATCAGCCCGTCCGTCGATTAAAAGATTGCAGATTGTTTCTAACTTGATTAAACTGTCTTTATCTTCTTTGTGGTGTCGGAGGCCTCTCATATTCATACCCATTATAATCAAATTGTTAGAGTGTTGTGCTAGTTGTAGTTTAGTGAGTCGGTCTATTTCTTCTGACTGTCTCATGGCGTTTTTGTGTTTTGCTTTTTGTAGTATGCATCTGCCATCTGCGTCATAAATGTTCTCGATATCAAAGATTTTGTTTGTGCATTTGGTTTTACGGATTATTCTCTTTTGTTTATGAGAGTGTTTCCTGCGGTATCCATATGTGTGGGGTTCACAGTAAGGCCTTCCTTTGCCTGAGATGAGGTGATTATAAGCAGTGTGAATGGATTTACAGTCTTTGTGCTCAGAATTTGGCTTTGTTGGATGTGCATCAATTTTCGGAAGGTGAGTTCTCAGTGATTGTCGTATGGTCGAAATGGCTTTGTTATTTTCGTGTTTGATTATCCTGGCTTCTCTGCCCGTTTGTGGTAGAATTCTAATGTTTAGGTTTTCAAGTTCGTATAGTAGGTCTCTGTTCAATTGTGCTGCTGAGAAGAATTTAGTGTTGTGCAGGATGTGATAGACTTTGTGGGCTAGTGTAAAATTGAAAACCCCCATGTTATTCGGGTGTACTCCCAGTTTCAGGGTTATGCGGTGCACCCTCAGGTCTTGAGGAAAAAGTGTGGAAATGTCTTTCTGGTGTTTATTGTTAGGGATATCAAACTCACAGTGAATAATCTGTCTTTCTGGAATGATGTGGACTGCAGTTGACCATATGTCCTTAGCCACAAGAAGATGAATTTGAATGTTGGTGTTATCCGTGTTCGAGGTGTGATGATATTTCCTATGCGATTCGATGGCTTCTGAAACTATTGTTTCATTAGTGGTGTGTGTCTTCCATTTCAGTCTGAAAGTTTCTATCAGAGTTTCTATCTGCTTTTTGGTTGTGGCACCTCTGCGTGTGAGGATGTGGTGGGGAGATAAGGTCATATTAGGGCCGCTGATTGCGGCGTCATTTCCAGCGTGCTCCAAGTGTTTGAGCTCCAGTGTGTTACGGGTATTCTTTACCTGCAGCCCTATTTCTTCCCTCATTTCTAATCGGTATTTATGTATTTCCTTTTGCATCGTTTTGTTGCCATACTCCCCAATATATAAATCAGATTTTAGGTACTCGAAAAATGAGGTCTGGTGCAAGCCTCTGTTCCATTGTGCCCATCTGAAGGCGGTTTTTGCTACCCATGTGCCACAGTTGTATGTATCTGTTTGAAATGTGTCCTTGCTAGTGGTAGTTGTGAATTCATTATATTCAGTAATGGTTATGAAATTTTTTAACCAGGTTTTGAGTGCTGCCTCAATCATATTAATGGTTTCTCTTTCAGCTTTATCTCCAAAGGGATCATATATGTAAGCTTCTATTTTCCCAGGTGATGATGAGCGAATCATTATGAGACGCCAATGTATATTGTCACACACGCCTATTTGTGTGTGGCCATATTTCTTGAGTCTGCTATTAATGAGTTGTGTGAGTTTTTGGTCCTCCCCTGTCATCTTCAGCATCATGTCTGTAAGGTCCATAGGGGCTATGGTACTCGGGTCCCGTATTTTCATTGCATCACCAACATGAGTTGCATTTAACCACCCCTTTTCTGAAAGGAGTGATTCCGTGGCCATTGTGGTTTCAACTACTGCGTTATCTTCGGTGCTTGCTCCACCGCTTAACAGCTGCTCGGGTTCCGAAATATTATATTGTTTAGTATCGTTATCCTTCTTGTGGTGGGTTTTATATTTCGTTATTCTTGAAGGTAAATTCATTTTGGGTTTCTTTGCAGTTTGAGTCCGTGTTCTCTCCCAAAGCCATGCCGTTTTGGGGTTTTGAATCATGTATTTCAAGGCGCTCTTACTTATCCCTTTGCAAGCCTTAGGTCTCTTGTGGGCTAGGTGTATTATGACTCTGGGTCCCGGGAAATATTTTTTAGGGTTCAACTTCATTCTGCTGAGTTCCGCCATTATATGAAGAAGCATGATAGTGGGTCCGTAAGTGGTTGTTTGCATTTCCGCTCGTGTTTTAATAATATTTTCCTCACATCTCAAGAGGTGTCTCATTATGTAATATGTCATAATTATGCTGCCGTTTATAGCTTTATCTATTTTTATTTCCATTTAAAATATATTTCAAACCATGCTGGGCTTACTATAAGATACATATATTGTGTTGAGTTAACAGCCCTTTCGGTCCATACCAGATTGAAGGTATACTTTTTTAAGTTTTTCTTCCACCGCGTTAGATTTGCAATATATCCCTGTATTATTTCCGAGCACCGTATTGGTTTATCTGTAGCCCGCTTGACTACACTCCGCGTGTCTTTTATAAGACCAGTGCGCACCTCGCTTCCCCCGCTCCCGTGGTTTCTGAACATTATTGTGCTCTCCGTGTTACGCGTTACACCCACTTGTTGCCTCCCCTCAGCTACCATACCGTTTATTTGGGCATTCCTCTTTCGCACATGGTTTCGTATATGTCCTCGGGTCCCTTCCCTGAAATTTTTTGGTTCTAGGCTCATTTTTGCAAATTTTCGATTTTTAACGAATTGTGCCTCATGCAATTCGCTTCCGGTCCAAGGTTGTCCGGTTGCCTTTATTTTTTCCCCACTAACCCTTTTTGTCATATATAAGCATTGTGTGAAATATTTTCGCCCCATTTTACTTCTACGCACTTCCACCCGTCCCGTATTCACTAGGTGTCGACTCAAGAGGTTAGGGTTTCCCATTATTTTTGTGCTTACAGCCGCCTTTTCCCCTAAAAACATGTGTCCGTGCCCCCGAGCCTCTCGTAAGATTATTTTATCAGTACTATTACGGTGTATTGCATTCAGTTCTAAGTTGTTTAAACACCGAGCTAAGTTTACCGTGACCCGCTTCAGGTTAGTAACCACCCGCTTCGGAAAGCATATGGGTTTATTTGTGTTATTTGTTGACCGCATGTTGTTTTCCAGGCATCGTGTAAGTATTATTAAACTTTCTGTATAATGCATTGAGTTAACAGTATGCCGCGTTAAGTTGCCTGCATATTGTGAAGTGTTTCCTGCTTTGGTTTCCCGTCCTCTTAAGTTTGCTAGGAACCGTGTGTGGTTATTTATTAATATTTTGGTGTTTGACAACCGGTGCAGGTTTTCATATAAGTTTGTTGGTTCGGGTGCCTCGGAGGGTGAGCTATGTGAGGAACTGTATTCACTGCATAAGTGTTTATCAAGCGGCAGGTTATTATTATGCCAGGTGTGTGCTTTGTATTTATTTAGTGACGGTGTGCCGTACACGGGAGGGTCCCTATGATGAAGGTGTCTATATAATGCAAGTTTGAGAGTGAACTTTGAGCTATCTGTATGCCCGTGCTCTGGTTCAAGATTGAGCTTTTGAAGTCGAGGGAAATATGTGTTGTGTGGTGAGACAAACTGTGGGGAGTGAACAGCAGTTGTAAAGAGAAAAGCAAAGCAAGAGCAGGGGTGTAAATATGTGCTGTGCATACTTAAATTTACTGCTGGCCGGTGGGTCACAATGAGCAGAGCAAGGAAGAGATTGACTCTTCTGGTTTTAGGGATGCTAGTGAGGGTCACTTGCATATCAGATGCTTGAAAGCACAAAGTCTGAGAGAGTGTTCAGAGAGGAGAGACAGGTTTAACAGTCCAATTTCTCAGTATCTACCTTCAGCAAGATTAATTCCTCCGTCACCTTCCTGTGTCAGGGGTTGTCTTTGGCTGCCTCCTGCGGGGATCTTGTGGGCAGGGCTGAGAGCTGAGGGGGTGAGCTTTCTCTTTAATGCTTTAGCTTTTGCTGCTTCCCAATTGGCTGAGTTTTTTGTGGGGGTACTCGGCGGTCCTGGAGGGCCTCCTGGTGGGAATCCTGGAGGGCCTCCTCCTCCTGATCCTTTTCCTTTACCAGATCCTTTCCCCTTTCCCTTCCCTTTCCCGCTGTCCATACAGTTCTTGGAACAATGACCGAACCTTTTGGGAGATGGGGCACACTTGAAACACTCGTGGGCACTGCACTGGGTAATCAGGACAACTCCAACAGGGTTGTAGATGTACTGAAGTGGAATGAAGTAAACTGCGTGCTCCGGATTTTGAATGTCCGGTACTGCCGGTTCCGGTGCTGCTGCAACTGGGGGCCTGAGTACTGCGTAGATCCTTCTGACCAGCCGTGATCCTCTGCCCTTTCCTGGATGTTCTGTGAATGTCTGTTGGAAGACCACCCGCTTAACAAAGCTTGAAAATGGAGTCGTGAGCAGGAATGAGACTATGTTATCCGTTGAGACCTGAAGATTGGGAGCGGAAGCACGCAGGAACAGATTAAATCGAGTCAGTCTGGAAGATTTAGGCGTGATGTTAAAGCGCTGTCCGTCCACCAGGAGGATTCCCAGCTCGAGGATTGCAGTCGCTTCTTCCTCGCTCTTTAGCTGAACTTTGATGAAGGGAGTCTGCGTATTAACTCTAGTTAGAATGCGCGGTTTCGTAATGTTTGTAGAGATGCGAGCTTTAAAAGAACAATGGAGCTTAATGCAAGAGCGGTATCTGTGTGAATGCTTTTTTACGTGAAGTGAGAGGGAGGTTTTTACCTTAGCAACACCCGATGCGTCCACCTTTCGCGTCAGACCGTCAACCGCCAATGAGCCAACGTCGAGATGCTTCCTGGTCAGGGTCTCCTCGCACTGCCTTCTTACTTCGCTAAGCTCGCGTCCAGTGAAGCGCGCGGTGTTCTGGACGTTGTGCCTCGTGATCTTCAGCGTCTGTAGGAAGTCTTCGTTCTCCAAGTCACCTTCGTGGCCTTCGATTTCGGTTTCGGTTTTCTTCACCGTCTCAGAGTAGTCCACTGCCGTTTGAAGAGATGCGAAGTCGAATTCCGCTTCCTCTTCGTGGCTGACAAGCGACACTTCTCGTTGTCCAGTCAGACCGTCGATTCCGTCGTACTCGCCTGTGTTCACAACTGTTAGTAATGCACAAATGAAAAAAGAAATGCTTGCTATCTCTAAATGCTGTGCGTGGGCTTTCGTTATTGCGTTTTGTAATGCGTCAGTTGTGATTAAACAATGGAGGAATGCGTGAGCTTTCGTTATTGCGTTTTGCAATGCGTCAGTTGTGATTAAACAATGGAGAAATGCGTGGGCTTTCGTTGTTGCGTTTTGCAATGCGTCAGTTGTGATTAAACAATGGAGGAATGCGAGGCTGTTTAATTTTGTACCTGCTTCTTCTCTTTCTTCCCAGGTGTCCTCGTTTTGGTCACCTTCGGCTTGTGCTCCCTCGCGTGCACCCAGGTCGATTTCTGCAAGTCCAGAGGCTGAGGGGGACTGCTGTGTTTGCTCCGATGCCTGTTTTGCAATGCGTTCGTCTACTTGTATCTGAACTGACTCCAGTGTGGGAAAGTACAAGTCATATTCCAGGAGTGTTTCAACGATGTTTCTGATGTTTTCCCTCAGAACTGTGTTCCTGGTGTACTTGATCAGTTTCTCGACGTTTGTGGTTGCTGCTGCTGACTCAATGACAACTTCGTTTCCTTTCACTGAGCACATATTTGTCGCGTGTCTGAAAATGTTCCACAGGAAAGTGCACATAGTGGATGGCCTTTCGATGTTTCCGAAAAACTTCTTGTGATTTATCGGAATGTTTCGTGCTGCGAAAACTGCGTCTGCTTTCGCAAGGAAAGTGGCATAGATGAGGGATGAAACTGTGTCCTGGTCCAGTTTAGCGCTCCACTTATCACTGTCGCGGATCACGTCTGAATTCATACTCCTCATAAAGTCATATTTCTGCTGAATGGTTTCTGGCTGAGTGAAAGAGTCCATATCTGTGGGTCCTTCTTCGTTCATAATTCTCCTGTGTGAAGTTATCAAAAACGCGAAAATCAAGCTCGTTATAGTTCTGATGTTGTTACTCTTTTGTTCTTTCAGTTATGCGTAATGTTGCGCTTTACGGTTTTGGTTCCTCACTGGAGAGCTCAAGGCTCTCCAGCTTCTCCAGGCGTTTTGTTGCTCTTTCCCCAGGACCTTCGTAAAAAACTCAGGTCGCTGGGTACTGAAATTTCATATCACATATCAAGAAAACATACAAGCTAAAGCAAGATCATACCGCAAGTTTTAGGGTTTGAAGCAAAGGACACCATATTTCACTATAAGAAGCAAAACAGGGGTCGAAAAATACCTTCTGGTCGACAAAATTCTAGGAAAAACGTCTACTCAAACCTAAAAAATTATCATAAATAATATGCGCGAAAAAACATTTTTTCCAGTGCTCGCGCCCTTCGGACGCTGAGACGTTTTTGACCATTACATCATATGACCGCAGGATCATGTGCGCGACAGTGCTTTGCCTTTTGCTTCCCAGCATGCCATGCCATAACGCGTGGGTGGCGTCGCGATAAATGTACGCGACTGCAGTGGCACTGTCATCGTTAGCGCCTGGCGATCGTGAGATGAAACATTCGACTGTATCGCCCGTTAGGATTCGAGCTTTGCTGCTGCTGCTGCTGCTGCTGCTGCTGATTGACTAAGGTACTAGGCCCGGTCGATCTTAAATTAAGATCTCCACTAGGCGCATCTGACGGTCGATGGGATTATTTATCTTGCCGACGCGGCGCACTCGAGAGATCCGAACATGAACATCGAATTTGCCATTCCATTAATGATTTGACATTTCTCGATCCTCGCGTCTGCTATGCAATGTAAAAGCGAATCTATCTGATTTTCGAACATCGCGTCGGCCATGCGATGTTTAAATTATTTTCGCTATTACACTATCTGACCGCAGGATCATGTGCGCGACAGTGCTTTGCTTTTTGCTTCCCAACATGCCATGCCATAACGCGTGGGTGGCGTCGCGATAAATGTACGCGACTGCAGTGGCACTGTCATCATTGGCGTCTGGCGATCGTGAGATCGAAAATTCGACTGCGTCGCCCGTTGGGATTCGAGCTTTGCTGCTGCTGCTGTTGCTGCTGCTGCTGCTGCTGATTGACTAAGGTAAGGTAAGTAAGGTAATTTACTTGATGCCAAGACGATAAAGATCAGAGGTCTAGGCGCTGTCGATCACAAATATGCGATCTCCACTAGGCGTCGATCTTTTTGGACAGCGCGATTAATTACCATGCGATGTTAACATGGATATCGCCATTACATCATCTGACCGCAGGATCATGTGCGCGACAGTGCTTTGCTTTTTGCTTCCCAGCATGCCATGCCATAACGCGTGGGTGGCGTAGCGATAAATGTACGCGACTGCAGTGGCACTGTCATCGTTGGCGTCTGGCGATCGTGAGATCGAAAATTCGACTGCGTCGCCCGTTGGGATTCGAGCTTTGTTGTTGTTACTGCTGCTGCTGCTGATTAAGGTACTAGGCCCGGTCGATCTCAAAGATGAGATCTCCACTAGGCCATCCGACAATTCAATCGGTTCAATATATTGTTCATTAGTTATTGGTTGGGCGGTTGTTATGCACGGCGGTATGATTTGCAATGTGAGACATTATATGTGTTATATGGTTAGATATGATATATTATGTCGACGGCGTACATGTAGTATACGCTAGTTACAAATAGAGGATGGCGGAGCAAGGTTTGGATGTCCAATATGATTACCAAGGCGACATAGCTAGTTACTATAATGATACGTTACTTTCTAGTGCAAACTTTTCCCTAGCGTTCGCGTGTTGGTTGCGCTTGGTGGCGGTGTATAGATGATGATACATCCCTTTCGTTCAGGTATTCATTAGTTATCAGTTGGGCGGTTGTTATGTATGTACGGCGATATGATTTGGGATGTGAGATATTAAATGTGTTATATAGCTAGATATGATATATGGTGGCGGCGTACATGTAATGTAAGCTAGTTGCAAATATTGAATGGCGGTGCAAGGTTTGGCTATCCAATATGATTATCAGGGACACAAATAGTTACTATGATTACTTATTTTCTAGTACGAACGCTTTCTTAGCTTTCGCACGTTGCTTACGCTTGGCATTTGTAGTGTAGATACACGTGTAGTCGAATAAGCAAACACTCTGCATACATATCTTACATACTATTTAGCATTTGCACATGCATGGCATCGAAAACAATCTGTTGAATGTGCAGAATGTAAATGCTCACGCACCGATCAATACATCAACATCGCGGCGTGCTGCGCGCAATTAGCGCTAACTGCATAATCAATACTAAGATTGCCTAATTGATGAGACATGTCTGCAACAAATCGTGAAGAATATATGGAGCGTTATACATGTTGATGTGGATAATGTTGATGTCAACAACCTCTTGGAGTGTTAGCTGAAGTCTGAGCAAGCAATATATGACCCTCGTAGCAGAGTTACGTTTCTGCTACACATGTATGGCGATGTTTGTCAGCTTGTGGCAATTGCTTAGGTGGGGGTGAACATCATGTGAAACATAATGGAGGCTCACTATACATGAGTTGGTGGTGCACATGCCCATTTTGCATACATGTGATACACATGCTCACTCTCTTTCACACACACACACACACAATCATGGCTGAATGCTTTGATCCCCGGTGTGGGTACATAGTGCAATCGATCTTCTGCGGCTACGGTGTGCCAAAGGAGTCGGTCCAAGGTGTGGGTACATAGTGCAATCGATCTTCTGCGGCTACGGTGTGCCAAAGGAGTCGGTCCAAGGAAAAGCCACACTCATGCACGCGCATAATTACATACTTGCACACGCATCCAAACACAACTCATACACACACACACACACACACGCACACTCGCGACTGCAAGCGCACGCGCACACACACATTCTTGCCACTTTAACAATCGATATGCATGTCGCATGTAGCATGCACACGTTGCCCGCTGACAAAAGCAGACCCACCATCAATCCAGTGGATGTGAGAAACATGCTTGTGGGAATAGATCAGGGCATGACTATATACCGCACCCACACATCCTAGCCAAAAAAGAAAGTGTGCAGCCACGTTGGAAGATCAGCCAGTGTTACACTGCAAGTATATTATGAAAATATCACACGTTGGTGCTCGAGCGCACACCGTGAAATTCGAGAGGGAGATCGGCTGCATTGAAGTCCCCATATATATATATATATATATACACAACGTTGTATATATATATGTATATATACGTCTAGCTTTGATTGGCATGCGCATTAGCTCGTTCACTTTATTATGTGTGTGTATGTGTGTGTCGCGCGCGCGTGCGTGTGTGCTTAGTGCTTAGTGCGTGTGTGCATCAACGGGCGTATGCACTCACAACACACTCGCTTATATTCATCAATAATTTTGAGCACAAGCCGAGACAGTGACTAAGGTGGTGCTTGAGGCGAGCACTGCATAATCTGATGTCCATTGATACCCCTTGCACATGCATAGAATTATTGTGCCCATCTTGAGCTGGCATTTGTGTTTTAGGACGAATAGCAAAGGGGGGCACGTTTGTAGCACTGTGGCATCTAGCACGCATGGCATACTACTATGATCATCATATTAGTACTTTAAATTTTGACAATGTGAAAATCTCATTATGACTGCATGCTGCACAAACTGTGTGCAAATAGGCTGATGCGCATATCGAATGCAATCTTTAACAATTACCCTTGCGAATGAAAAATATCACATTATGCCGAGACGCAAATGATTGGCTGTGTATGCGGATTATTATATGATTGTGCATGCGTAATTGTGTATCCAGCCGGAAAACGTGCGAATAAAGCAATATTTACTGATGCAGGACGCCGGGGATCGAACCCAGACCAAGAACTTGTGCGAGTCTCGTGGACATCGTCCTCCTTCATCATCCGATAAACGCATCAACGTGCATGTGCAGGGCGTGATATATATGATGCTCTTCGTGGTGTGTAACTTAGTGCTTAGTGCTGAGTATGTGATGTGTGTGTGCGTGTGTTCGTGTGTGAGAGAGAAGCAAGAGCTACTTTGCTTCCATGATTTGGCACATATATTGATGTGCCCGTAGTGCATTCCTGTGTGAATGGTGGGTGTTGATAATGCATGCGTGTGAATATCCAACATGTAACCATCGGAATGATACCTGACTGCGGCTACATGCATACACTACTTGCTCGTTATAATTCATCATTCGACTGAGCGACATTTGCAATTCCCACTCGCGGCTGGCGCGAGCCTATGCATGGTTGGCTGCCTTCACGTGTGGCGATATTAATGGGCAAGCGCTTCTTATATCATATATACATAAAAGTGCATTTCACCGCCATGAACGTGCATCAAACCTCGCGCTACTTCGATCGGTCGCAGCATTGTAAATCGAAGCACGAATGACGTCTCATCGACCTCCGCCATCATGACCCTGTGCCAAACACACACACACACCTTTCTATTACAGCAACTTGCATGATAAATTGGCTGCCGCTCTTCGTACGCGCGCTACAATACTGCAAACGTGTTGGCAACGGAAATACATTATCGTTGCCACTGCGAGAGCATGCTCACAGTCAACGCACACGCGCGCGGGTACATGCCGATGCGCAGCATGCACTTATGTGGCGCGCACAATCGCATGCATGCAGTTCTTACATACTGAATGAGGACACATGCGATCAAAGCAACGATTGATTATGCGCACGTCGTGACCAAAACGACGAATATCGAAAACAAGCATGCGCGCGCGCATCCATGCTCATGCGCGCAACGCGTCCCAAAAACGAAACACACAAAATAACTACAGCATGCAACCTATGTGGGCATTGTACACATAAAAAGCCACGTTCAAAAATCAGCGCTCCGCTGTTGAGCTGTGCGTGCAGCGAGTGGAACCGTCGAATAATGCTGAGTATCAAATATGATCTGGCATTTTAAGTCCTCCCCGGAGCGATCCGATCATGTGTGCGACAGTGCTTAATATGTGCGTCTCGACATGCGATGCCATAACGCGTGGGTAGCGTCGCGGTAAATGCACGCGAATGCAGCGGCACTGCCATCGTTAGCGTCTGGCGATCGTGAGATCGAAAGTCGTCTGTGACGCCCGTTGCGATTTGAGCTTTGCTGCTGCTGCTGCTGCTGATTGACGTGGCATAGGCCAAGTTTAGTTTATTCTAGGCCCGGTCGATCTTAAATTAAGATCTCCACTAGGCGCATCTGACGGTGGATGGGATTATTTATCTTGCCGACGTGGCGCACTCGAGAGATCCGAACATGAACATCGAGTCTGCCATTCCATTAATGATTTGACATTTCTCGATCCTCGCGTCTGCTATGCAATGTAAAAGCGAATCTCGGTATCTGATTTCCGAACATCGCGTCGGCCATGCGATGTTTAAATCATTTTCGCCATTACATCCTATGACCGCAGGATCATGTGCGCGACAGTGCTTTGCCTTTTGCTTCCCAGCATGCCATGCCATAACGCGTGGGTGGCGTCGCGATAAATGTACGCGA
>LGRX02002788.1:0-18804 GCA_001247695.2 Cymbomonas tetramitiformis | reverse complement strand
TCTTTACAGCCGTCAGTCCACGCTTCACATCCGCATATCTTCACAGCCGTCAGTCCACGCTTCACATCCGCACATCTTTACAGCCATCCAGGGTAGCATTGCCACGCTAAGGCCGCTTGCAACAACGATCACACTCGGGACCCCTTGTCACCCCTCTCGACTGCGCCTGAGGACCCATGTCACATGTCACCAGACATCGCGCTGGCGAGTGCACGTGTCAGTGCCTGCTCTTGTAGGTAGGAGGGGAGCCCGGTGGGAAAAGAAAGTGTATGCGCTCACCTGGAGGAGCGACAGGAAGCGGTGGCGGGGAAGTGGGTTGTGGCGGTGGAGGTGGTGGTAACAGGGGAAGTAATGGAGGGGGTGGTGGAGGATACAGTCCGCCACCGCATGTGCAGCAGGCCTCCAGTGCACTCACGCCGTTGACAGAGTAGTTGGCAAAGGAGCCGCCTTTTTTGCTCGCCCAGCCGGAGCCGTATCCACCCGTCGTGTTGCAGTAGTCCAGAACATAGTAGTCCTCGCACGAGTCCTCCTCGGAGTCCTTCCATTGGGTATCGTCAAGGGCTGCGTCCGTGCAGCCGGGGTAGCAAGGCCGACCACCACCTTCGCCGTCGGCCGTGCAGCTTTTAAGGCAGCAGTAGTCAGTTTCCTGGGCGCAGCTATTGGCACGGGCGCACATAACGGGCCAGTTCGACGGGCATTGGGCGCGCTTTCCGCGGTGTTGGCAGCACGCCCAGCCCTCGCCCTCGCCCTCGCCCTCGAGCCCATTGCAATAGGACCCGTCGTTGCATAGCAACACGTATTCTATACCGGTATGATTCAGCCAGCTACACTCTGAGGAACCCTCCCTCCCACATTCCATCCCCCGCCGCATCAGCTCAAGGGCAGCCTCGGGGCTTCATCACAGCCTGCTGTTGCTTGTCAGCTTCTTGGCAATCAACCATAGACTGGCTTGCAGCCCACGAGGACGTCGAGTACTGTTTGAGTCAATGATCTGAACAAGCTAGGCAGCTTACTTTTGCAGGCTAGGCAGCCTGCGTCCCTCGCGTCGTCAGGAGCTGGGGAGCTCATATCGCAGACTGTCGGCTAGGGTGGTGGTCGGGGGACTAAAGGAGCACCTTTCACCTCTTCCCCACAGTTCCTTTCGGAAGCGAGCACTCGACCGACGCTTGCTTGCACTTCAACCCCCTGTTTTCCTGCACGACAAAGGGCGAGAGGGGGGGAAGGGTAAAAAGAGCGCGCGCACACCAAACATCTCCGAGTTGTGGCGACCAGCACAACCTCCGCGCGTGCACGGGGCCCCAACCGCACCCACGCTGGGCATGGCGTTAGAGAGGACCACGCTTTGCCCTCGCGTCCGGGAAAAACACGGCTAGCCCTCACCGTCAGGAAAAAAACGCCTGACCCTCGCGTGCCAAAACCTCGTACATAAAGGTAGTTATTCGTACTCTTAGTCGGTGTGTGACACTTGCCGCGCTTACAGGCCAAGCCGTGAGTCGCTTGAGTGGAGATTGTACTGCATTACAGGCGCCAAGGTCTTGTTGAGTAGGTCCGGCTACTCACGTGTACTTCCCTCATCGGAGGAAAGCGCTGCAGAAACCCCCAAGTTGTTCACCACTCCGTCCTCTTGGTGAAGCGCAAAGTGTGCTTTCGGATCCGGGGATGGGAGAGCGCCGCGAGCCACAAGCCGAGAAGTATTTCCGACGAGCTGTGGTATAAAAGCGCTGAGATGCGCTGAAAGTTGTAGTTGAGGTCGCTGAAACTTTCCCTGCATAGCGCCACCCCTCGCAGCTCCGAGGAAATCACACCTCACAACTCATCTCCGGCGGAAATATGTGAAAGGGAATTCCGGGTGCAAAATGCGAGCGAAAGCCCATACAGGTTAAGATATAAATGTGAGTGACCTGTTGTCCATGAGCTCTCAGCAAAGTGCGATAGGTCATTCGTGTTGCTCGTAACACTGCTTCCGATAGGGTTTTGTACTCATAAGGGGAGATGCAGCCGTTCATATCAAGGTCGGCTTCGAAGAAGCGAGGAACAGTCCTGAAGTCTTCGATTGACGGCGATGACAAGCACTTTTGTTGAAGGGCAAATATGTGCACTAAGCCCAGGAACTTCTTGAAGTTCATGAGCGTTGAATTACGCACACGCGACGATACCGAAATATGCAGGAAAGATGGCAGGTTAGCAGTAGAGCCTTGAATCAGAACCTTTTCAAACAGTCACGGTACCTTAACCTCTTGAAATCAACGAAGACACAGTTTCATAGATCAATATGTGCATGAGTCTGGAGGTTTCATACAGCAAACTCCATGAATTTTCCCCAGACAATACGCTACTGAAATGCTTACCCTCTCTTTTCGAACCGACGCGAGAGAAGGAGGGAAGTTGTGACAATGCACATTCCAAAACAAACGTGACACTGTAGCGAAAATTAAAGTTTTGCGAAACCTCTCGCTCTGACCTTTATAAAGACAACTTCGAACTTGTGTCATATTACCTTACCTTAATCAGCAGCAGCAGCAGCAGCAGCAGCAGCAGTAAAGCTCGAATCCCAACGGGCGACGCCGTCGAATTTCTGATCTCACGATCGGCAAAAGACGATGATGACATCGCCACCGCGTTCGCGTGTCTGAAGCCGCGACGCCACCCCGATGTTATGGCTTGGGAGAAGCACTGTCGCGACGATCTACGGTCAGATTGTAGGTTCTGAATGGTCGACGTGGCGAGCTGTAGTGCTCGCATTTCTGAAAATGAAGCGCGACGCTTTGGCATGGCACGCTGTCGCCCACAAGTCATGGCGTAAAAGCGAAGCGCTTCATTCAGAAATGCGAGCATCGCGGTGCGCCACGTCGGGATAATTATTGATCGTATGCGTGCGACATATATGCCATCTTAGCCGTGCATTCGAATTCGCCGAAGGGACAGGGTACGGGCGCTGGGAACTCTTCGAATTGTCCTGATGACTGCATGTCACGGCTGCGTCTATCGCTATCGCATGAGACACGGTGATGACACTGTCGTTCATAAGTCGCAGTCGTTTCCACCATATGACACACCTCTGAAATTAATTTACAGTCAGCGATTCCGACCATACAGTCAGTGATTCCGACCAATAATGTCCGTAAATGACTCCACGCGATATTTTGGACATCTTTCGAATTGTGGACAAGAAACGATTCAGGACTGACGTAAGCACACGCTGCAATGCTTGTGTCGAAAGGCATCATGAGAATCGATTCAGAGGTGAATGCATTGGCCCGAACCTGATACCATTAGATGAGAGCCCATTCAATCCGTCGGTCATGACCGCGACTACCCCCCCCGAACCTGCTTATAATAGTAATTCCGAGCAATATGCCACAGTCATCCAGAGCACTCAGGATGTTTCGTTTTTAGGAGGTCCTGCGATTATATAAAGTATCTTGCTATCAAATTTAGAGAACTGTACCATCAAAAGATTGCTTTCCAAGACATTTATTTGCCCATGCCACGCCACGTGACCCGACCTGATCGCATGCACTTTTCGGGTCCCGAAAACGACGACTGCATCACCGTATCATGACTCAAGCCCAACGCCATTAGATGAGAGCCTCTTCAATCCGTCGGTCGTAGAAAAATTTCCCAATAAAATGAATTAATGCAACGTCATCTCGGATATTTGTCGCTGACAGGTTTCTCGCGTTTTTAGTGGTGATACAGATTCCGGTGTCCAACAGTGCATACAGGTCAGATCCCGAAGGTATTTTAGATGGAATCATTGGCGGTCGACCAATGGTTTCCGCGAACGATGATATTTAGCATCCTTTCTCATGCAACTCACGCCATCAACATCGCTGCTGTTGTTTGCTTTCAAAGGTTTGTCTTAAACTTGTCTGTTTCCAGCCAACGCCCGTTACATTTTTGTGAGGCTGCTCCTGTGAAAGTTTTAGCAGCCTTCGTATTGACGTTACTTATTGTGTTCTGTCGCGCGAGAGTTGTGCGGAGAGTCGAGCATCCGTAGCAAGCGTACACAGTATCACTGGGCTATTTGCCGGGTTTGTGTAGGGATGTCTGCGAAGCGCTTATTTTTCTCAGCTGCAGTCCACAACGAGGTACCCCAATCAGGATTTTCTCACAAACGCACGGCACGCCCGTCTTCCTGTGCACCATTTTCAGGGAGAACGGCTCATTGTTGTGACATTAGCTCAAGAAAGAGCGCTGGAAACCTTTTCCAGAGGTCTCAGTTCGATTCTGAGTTGTCACCCACTTCCACGGCTAGGCCGTTCAGGAAATATCGCTGGCAGGTATGTTCGCGGAGCCGTAAGCACTTTCTGCAGTACCTTTGAGCGTCAGTGACTGCTTTCGAGTCCGCTGCAGGTCCTTCTTCGGAAGCCATCTTTTCGGTGATACTAGCTCAAAAGAGCGCCGGTTTTTACATTCGGAGGTCTTAGTGTGACTCTGAGATGTTACTTCCACGCTTTACGAGTATGCCTATCTTCTAGCTTAGGGCTTTCTCTCGCCTGTCTTGCAAGGGTGCTCTGCTGCATCCCAGCTGGGTTCGTGAGCGCAGGCGTTTCCGTTGCGGATCATAGACGCATCCTTTTTTGTGATATTAGCTCAATTCAGAGCGCTGGACACTCAGTCCGGAGGTCTCAGTTCGAGTCTGAGATATCACTTGCACCCCTGGTTGTGTAGTGTATAGGCTGTAGTGGCTGCTGTGTCCCAGGTTCAAATCCCGACAGCCCCAAGTTCGAGTACATGTTCTCGGTTTGCAAACTGAGAACATGTACTCGAATCTCGATAGCATTCAATATTCCCCGGGCACGAATAACGCTGCCTGGTGTTCCACTCGAGCAACCTTTTATGGGATCCCTCCTAACGCGGCACGGCACAGCATCTGTGTACCTGTATCAGGTGTGCTTACAATCATAAGAGGGGCTGCAGTCCGACCGATGAGAACACGGTCAGTTCAGGTTAAAAACCTGACAGCCCCGGCGCTCGGGTACACGCTCTCGGGCACGAAGTCATGTACCCGAGCCTCGCCTTAAAAGTATTAAGGCCAAGCACTTGCCCCACATATAGCATTGCATGATGTGCTGTTTATTCCTTTAGATGAACGGTGTTTCGCAAAGAGAGGGCACTGCACCGCGCGACCCGTGCCTGCAGCACAAGCTGACGGGCTTGAGATCCCGTTTGAGTCCTGTGTGACACAGCACACCACGATCGGAGCTTGCACGACTTGTGCCTCAGCGCTGGAACGCCGAGATTTTAAGAGCGGTTGAAAACTGGTTGGCAATACCCAGTCAGCTCAGGTTCAAAACCTGACAGCCCCATACGCCCAAGCACGTGTTCTCACCTGATGGGCAGGTGAGAACATATGCTCGGGCCGCACCCTAACCATTTAAGTGATATGGTCGGCCGACCCACCTTCCCCTCGGTGTATGATAAGTCAAAACAAAGGAAATCTGTTTTCATGCACATGATAATATCGCAATATTGTTATCATAGATATTACGTCAAATGTATCTATAGTTCTGAACCCTCAGCATCAGCATATCCTGAACTGACGCGTAGTGTATTTCATATTATGAGAAAACTGCGGAAGGCAGTTTGGGTTTCACTATAAAATCGATATCTCGGGATGCACGACCATCCATCAGGCATATGATGGCTCCCTGAGCTCATAACAAATATATCTATCATTCCGTATGCTCAGCATCAGCCCATCTCGACAGGAACCGAAAATATGTAGGGTATTTCATATCACGCGGAAGCCATTTTGAGCTTCATTATAAAATCGCTATCAATCGGGATGCACCGCGATGCATCATGCATATGATGGCTTCCTGAGCTCATAACACATATATCTATCATTCCGTGTGCTCAGCATCAGCTCATCTCGTCCGAACCCGAAATTATGTAGGGTATCTCTTATTACGCGAAACTGCGGAAGGCATTTTGGGTTTCACTATAAAATCGATATCTCGAGTTGCACCGCGATGCATCAGGCGCGTGATGGCTTCCTGAGCTCATCACACATATATCTATCAATCCGTATGCTCAGCATCAGCTCATCTTGACCGGAACCCGAAATCTGTAGGGTATTTCTTATTACGCGAAACTGCGGAAGGCATTTTGGGTTTCACTATAAAATCGATATCTCGAGTTGCACCGCGATGCATCAGGCGTGTGATGGCTTCCTGGCTCATCACACATATATCTATCATTCCGTACGCTCAGCATCAGCTCATCTTGACCGGAACCCGAAATCTGTAGGGTATTTCTTATTACGCGAAACTGCGGAAGGCATTTTGGGTTTCACTATAAAATCGATATCTCGAGTTGCACCGCGATGCATCAGGCGTGTGATGGCTTCCTGAGCTCATCACACATATATCTATCATTCCGTACGCTCAGCATCAGCTCATCTTGACCGGAACCCGAAATCTGTAGGGTATTTCTTATTACGCGAAACTGCGGAAGGCATTTTGGGTTTCACTATAAAATCGATATCTCGAGTTGCACCGCGATGCATCAGGCGTGTGATGGCTTCCTGAGCTCATCACACATATATCTATCATTCCGTATGCTCAGCATCAGCTCATCTTGACCGGAACCGAAAATTTGTAGGGTATTTCTTATTACGCGAAACTGCGGAAGGCATTTTGGGTTTCACTATAAAATCGATATCTCGAGTTGCACCGCGATGCATCAGGCGTGTGATGGCTTCCTGAGCTCATCACACATATATCTATCAATCCGTATGCTCAGCATCAGCTCATCTTGACCGGAACCCGAAATCTGTAGGGTATTTCTTATTACGCGAAACTGCGGAAGGCATTTTGGGTTTCACTATAAAATCGATATCTCGAGTTGCACCGCGATGCATCAGGCGTGTGATGGCTTCCTGAGCTTATCACACATATATCTATCAATCCGTATGCTCAGCATCAGCTCATCTTGACCGGAACCCCGATTTACGTGATATCACAATCATTTGATACCAACAACAAAATAATCAGAAAGAATCGATACCCCCTGTATCAACTGATACCATGCCTTGCAATAAAGGAGGTGTTACGTCATACTCACACTCGACATGTCAATCTATAATACGAAAACTGATTTAGAATTCCTGGGGTGAGACCCTTACTCAAACACTTACTCACATACACTTTCTATCGGATTCTGCTATTACACATCTAAGTATAGGATGATAAAGGTTACAAAGTTACAAAAGTTGCATACAAACAAGATAGTGGGAGTCTAAGCTCTGAAAAGTTTCCGATTCTTCTTGGTGTGTGGTGATGGCGTCGCCAGCACTGTGGTTCGATCGTCGCAGGGCGGGCACGCTAACTTTGTTGCAGCGTGAACAAAGGCCGCCCCCCTTTCCCTCTGCTGCCTTTGGATCTCTTTATGTCCTAACACCTTGTGGATTGCAAATCGTGGTGCTGGTGCGTACCGTTGCTGCATAGGCGGCCGTTGCTGCATAGGCGCCGGGTTTTCTCCGCACTTAATCCTTATACTCACAGTGGGTCCGTTCGGACCCCTCATTTTGTCAGGTCGTAAAAAGCCATACCTCCGTGGTGCTACGTGTTGAACTTGCGAGAGATGGACCGGGAATGTGCGTGGGGGACTCTCAAAGTGTGTGCTGGGAGCGCTTGTGCAGCAGCTCTCCCCGAGACTTTCGTCCGAGTGCCCAGAAAAAATGTCAGTTGTTTCTCTGTCAGATGCTTCTCTGTCAGTTGCATCTCTGTCAGTTGCTTCTTTGTCGTTCTCAAGCCGTTTTGTGACCACGGCATCCTGCTCGGGAAATTCTACTTCACTGGCCAGAGCAGGCTGTTCTGAATGTGCAACTGCCGCTCGTGCAATCGGTTCTAAAGTATGAGGGGCGGGGGAAGTTCCTGTCATGTGTTGCTGTAAAGTCAAAAGGTTGTCGTTGATGGTCGCAAGGAAACTGTCCGGTCCATATCTTCGCAGTTGAGCACTCTTTTGTCTCGCTTCAGTTGATCTCTTACCCCGCCTCTTCCCCATGCCTACACGCCCACAACGAACGCAACACGGTAAAACCCGTCACCCTTCGTCAGTATTCACTCACGCACCTGCAAACACATGCATCATGCAACCTGACAAACTTCTGAGCCTCGAGCACGTGCCTCAGGCACCTTTGCATCGAGACCTGACTGCGTGTACCTGACCCGACTGAGACGCATGCGTGTGTGCGACTAAAACCTCGAGCACGTGCCTCGGGCACCTTTGCATCGACACCTGAGTGTACCTGACCCGACTGAGACGCATGCGTGTGTGCGACTAGAGCCTCAAGCACGTGCCTCAGGCACCTTTGCATCGAGACCTGCGTATGACACACCCGACTGAGACGCATGCGTGTGTGCGACTAGAGCCTCGAGCACGTGCCTCAGGCACCTTTGCATCGAGACCTGCGTATGACACACCCGACTGAGACGCATGCGTGTGTGCGACTAGAGCCTCGAGCACGTGCCTCAGGCACCTTTGCATCGAGACCTACTGACTGCGTGTGCCACGCAGACCCAGCTGAGACGCATGCGCATGTGCAACTAGAGCCTCGAGCACGTGCCTTAGGCACCTTTGCATCGAGTGATCGAGAGCTGAGGGTGCCAGACCCGACTGATATGCATGCGTGTGTGCGGCTACAGCCTCGAGCACGTGCCTCAAGCACCTTTGCATCGAGAGTTGCGTGTGCTAGACCCGACTGACTGAGACGCATGTGTGTGTGTGTAACTAGAGCTCGAGCACGTGCCTCAGGCACCTTTGCATCGAGAGTGGACTGTGACCTAATATTTACGCTACACACATGAAACCTTTACATGCTAGTGGGGGCAAGACTTCACCTGCAAACGCCAGATCTTAAGATGCGCTCACGCAGGTGAACAGTGTCAGATATTTGAAATTCAAGAGAGCGCAGTTTTAGGAATTTTAAATTGATCGCCCGAGAGGAAGGAAGGTTCACGCTTCGATTTTCACCGAATATATCTCAGCGGTTCACGATTTATCATTTTTATCTGATTTATCACCATTATTATCGTACAGTCGAACGCCATCTCCCCGGAACAATTCCACGTCACCGAAAAGCTATCTTCCGTTACAACGAAGATCTTCCCATCCAAATTGTATATTCCTAGGCGGGCCAATCGGGCCAGCCGAGACAGTTTGCCTGAGATAATATTTAATCGGATTGAATACGGTTTCGATATATCATATAAATGATAATACTCGTCTCTCGAGGCCCTCAAGAGAAAAACCTTATGTATAATAATTCAGTATATGATATTCGCTGCCACGTGCGACTTCGAGAAGCATTATGAAAATTTCGGAGACGAGGAACAGGAGGCCTGAAGATTTCGTGCAGCTCAATGTACGCTGCCATGTCAAACTCGTGTGGAAGGCGATATGGTGCACGTCACATGGTAAATGCTCCGAATATACCTTAAGGGCCAATAAATAATTTCAGCGGGGTGCTCTCTTGTGGAATGTACTTATGGCGGTTTCGCGCGAACCCAAACCGTCACAATGGGGAGACGATACGTGTCAAAATGTCTGTCTCTCACGCCTGGGTTAGGGTTGCATTACAAGGTGAAGAACAGAAAACGCGGAAAGTTTGAAAACGCAGCTCGTCTCAGTATGCGCCTAAGCACTAGCGCGTACTAAAGGAGTTCTTCCATTTCGTTGGTATATGGATTCGCATGGAGAAGGAGTTGATCTTTCTTGCACACTCAGAGTGTTCTGCGAAGCCCGGGTTGTTTGCTTACAAGATTGTATCGCGGTATTTCGTGGAGATAAACCGAAAGAAGGCAAGAGATCGACGTCTAATTTCTTAATTAGCCTATTAAAAGCAGACGCTAAAAAGGAACCTCCACAGTTTCCTATCGCCTCAGTCGGGTAGCCAACGATGATCCCCGATTCACGTTCCCTAATGGCAACACAAATAGCAAGCGCTATCGAAAACGCGCAGTTGTTTCATCTCTTTCAACCATGTCGGATATTCTGCGCGAATTTAGACAGTGGTCTACTCTTAGTCGATTTGTGCACGCTCGCAACGTTCAGCCTAACCTGGATACTTTTGAACGACATTACATGCCTGCACTCGCTGACTTCTTCAATTCGACAAACAATCCAACGTGCTCTGAACTCTCGCCTGTCGTCTCGCCTGTCGTCTCGCCTGTCGTCTCGCCTGTCGTCTCGCCTGGCGCTGAAGCTTCCACTGAAGAGACAGTTATTTCCCCCACGAACACGACGACACCATCCAGCCCATCCAGCAGTGCAAATGCAACGGGATATACTTTCCAAGATTTGCCTGGCGAGCTTGTGCGTCCCTTCCACCTCTTGACAAATGTATCGAAGACTGGCAGGACAAAATATCAAGGGATTATTCATAACGATAACCTTGAACGTTTTATACGCTTATTATCTGCGCACACTTGCACTACATGGGTGAAAAGAAACAACGCAACTTCAAGGTCCTCCGCCAAATATTCTTGCCGACTAGCAGACAAGCCCTGGCGTTCACGCCAGCCAAGCAGGATGAGACAGGCTCACAAGCTCGACAGTCGCAGTGCCATGTGCAAGTGTGCAGCTTATTTCACTCTCTCGCCATTGAAAAAAGAGGCCCTCAACTTCCAATTAGTTATGCACTTTGAGCACACCGGACATTCACCTGGCGCCCCGGAGGATCTCTTACAACAGGCACTGTACCCGGAGATTAGGCACGAACTACAAAAGATATGTTGTTTACAAAAAAGTCGAGTTCAAGTGCAGCGAGCTCTCGCCGATTACACTAAGAAGTTTGTGCCCACTCTCCAATTAGACTACGACAACCTAGATCAGGAGGTCGACGCCCGTTTTTTCCCCTCAGACGATGATATTAAAAATGCCATCACAAAAGCAGCCTCTCGCGACAGGTTTTCTCCTATAGATCAACTGTCATCTCTATTATACTTGGCTAACTGTCACCAGGCGCAGCAAGTGTCTTGGATATTCCGGCCGCAAGGGACCCATCAAGCTTCATATGGCTTCGACGAGTACAGTTCCGAGTTGTTCTCCTCGTTGCTGGTTGCTGAAGGTGTTGCTAAAGGTCCTCAGCAGTACAGGCTGGATTCCACCGAACCTATACGTATCCCACAGGGTATGTTGCCAAAGGTCATCGACTGCTTGCAGGAACGTATTTTATCGTGTACACCTGTCCCAGTTACCACTCCAACACCAGCACCCACATCCACGGTCAACACTTCCAACGAGACGTCCACTCCTGGCAATGTCCCCACTTATTCCACTACTTTCATACTGCAACCAACTACTGGGTTGTTCTCCAAGGACTCCCACACCAACCAGGTACCCTTGCACAAGAGTGCTTTTGTGCAATTCCAATTGGCCCTTGTCACCCCTATTCAGTTTGCACCTCTCAGGTGTGCAGAGCCTCCCAACTAGGGGTGGGCTATCACCCGGTGACCTCACTCTCATGGTACCCCTCCTCCTCTCTTGCACAAGAGTGCTTTTGTGCAATTCCAATTGGCCCTTGTCTCCCCTATTCAGTTTGCACCTCTCAGGTGTGCAGAGCCTCCCAACTAGGGGTGGGCTATCACCCTGTGACCTCACTCTCATGGTACCCCTCCCCCTCCCTTGCGCAAGAGTGCTTTTGTGCAATTCCAATTTACCCTTGTCACCCCTATTCAGTTTGCACCTCTCAGGTGTGCAGAGCCTCCCAACTAGGAGTGGGCTATCACCCTATGACCTCACTCTCATGGTACCCCTCCCCCTCCCTTGCGCAAGAGTGCTTTTGTGCAATTCCAATTGACCCTTGTCACCCCTATTCCGTTTGCACCTCTCAGGTGTGCAGAGCCTCCCAACTAGGGGTGGGCTATCACCCTGTGACCTCACTCTCATGGTACCCCTCCCCCTTCCTTGCACACGAGTGCTTTTGTGCACTTCCAATTGACCCTTGTCACCCCTATTCAGTTTGCACCTCTCAGGTGTGCAGAGCCTCCCAACCAGGTGTGGGCTATCACCCTGTGACCTCACTCTCATGGTACCCCTCCCCCTCCCTTGCGCAAGAGTGTTTTTTGGCAGTGAAGGTTCTATGTGTTATGGCAGGTGAAAGACGACCAGCTTGAGGACTGCCTTTGGCTGCTTCGGCAACACATACACAACAAGATATACATGGATGTCACTGACCACGATGCCTTCACTAAATCCCTTGACAATATGTATACAACTGGCCTAATCAGAAGGGGTACTACAACATATGTGGCAATGTATGAGAAGCCGGTTTTACTGTTTCTTTGTCAAGGGGGGCGTGATAACACCATTGGGCACTGGAGACTGTTAGTCTTCGATATTGCCTCGAAGGCTGTTGTGATATTTGACCCATATGGCCCGAACAACCTCCCATATCTTTTCGTAATATCCCTACAACGAGTTTTCAGTTCCTGGACAATATCCGTTTTGGAACTTGGTCTCCAAGCCAGGGCGGATATATCTTCTTGTGCCATCTGGACACTTGGGGTAGCAGGGGTAGCAGCTTCGCTTATTGGCAACAACATTACAATTATCAACCTTCTTAAGTACCTTCGAGAACAGTGGATGCCTGCCAATAAACTTCAAAACTTATTTGGAAATGACCCAGCTTCAAATCGGGAATTCAGTACTCTTTTGCGCCAAGCCTATGTGTTTGGGCTTGCCCCAACCTATCCAAGGTGGAAGTGTATTTGTAATAAGGAAAACTTCAGGCACCTAGACTTATGTGGTTCCTGCCATAGATCACCAACCACAGCTCAGCAGCATTCGGTGGCGCCAGCAGCTATGCCTGGGGCGGGCCAGCAGGCCTCGGGGCACACGCCTCAGATGGCTCAGCAGCCTTCGGTGGTGCCAGCAGCTATGCCTGGGGCGGGCCAGCAGGCCTCGGGGCACACGCCTCAGATGGCTCAGCAGCCTTCGGCGGTCTCACATATGGCCCAGCAGCCTTCGGCGCCTTCAACGACACCCACGGCCAATATTGCTCAGCAGCCTTCGGTGGTGCCAACAGCTATGCCTGGGGCGGGCCAGCAGGCCTCGGGGCACACGCCTCAGATGGCTCAGCAGCCTTCGGTGGTGCCAGCAGCTATGCCTGGGGCGGGCCAGCAGGCCTCGGGGCACACGCCTCGGATGGCTCAGCAGCCTTCGGCGGTCTCACATATGGCCCAGCAGCCTTCGGCGCCTTCAACGACACCCACCGCCAATATTGCTCAGCAGCCTTTGGTGGTGCCAGCAGCTATGCCTGGGGCGGGCCAGCAGGCCTCGGGGCACACGCCTCAGATGGCTCAGCAGCCTTCGGTGGCGCCAGCACCTATGCCTGGGGCGGGCCAGCAGGCCTCGGGGCACACGCCTCAGATGGCTCAGCAGCCTTCGGCGGTCTCACATATGGCCCAGCAGCCTTCGGCGCCGTCAACGACACCAACGGCCAATATTGCTCAGCAGCCTTCGTTGGTGCCAGCAGCTATGCCTGGGGCGGGCCAGCAGGCCTCGGGGCACACGCCTCAGATGGCTCAGCAGCCTTCGGTGGTGCCAGCAAACGACCATACAGTATCGCAAAAATGAGACACGCGGGTGTCTCATTATATTCTCATTTTTTGAAAAGTTATGATAACGAGGTTTTTTTTATATGACTAGATAGCATTTGGAGAGTAGATAATGACACGTTATTTCAAAATTTGAAATTTTAGGGTATAGCCCGAAATTTGGGGTTTCCAGGCGATTTTTCGCCCCGTTTCGGGCGGTGCTCAGGTGTCAATCGGCGGAAGTTATGATAACGAGGTTTTTTTTATATGACTAGATAGCATTTGGAGAGTAGATAATGACACGTTATTTCAAAATTTGAAATTTTAGGGTATAGCCCGAAATTTTGGGTTTCCAGGCGATTTTTCGCCCCGTTTCGGGCGGTGCTCAGGTGTCAATCGGCGGAAGTTATGATAACGAGGTTTTTTTTATATGACAAGATAGCATTTGGAGAGTAGATAATGACACGTTATTTCAAAATTTGAAATTTTAGGGTATAGCCCGAAATTTGGGGTTTCCAGGCGATTTTTCGCCCCGTTTCGGGCGGTGCTCGTGTGTCAATCGGCGGAAGTTATGATAACGAGGTTTTTTTTATGTGACTAGATAGCATTTGGAGAGTAGATAATGACACGTTATTCAAAAATTTGAAATTTTAGAGTATAGCCCGAAATTTGGGGTTTCCAGGCGATTTGTCACCGTGATTCGGGTGGTGCTCAAGCGCCATTTGTTGAAAGTGGTGATAATGACGATGTTTTCAGATTGGATACGTCAAAGTCATTCCAAACAAACCGAGTCTGAAGAAACTTTTGTTCATATCTTACATACACCCCGAGAATGGGAGGCTTTAATGTTAAAAGCGGTGGCACCAACCTTAAATCTAGGGGGTGTAGGTCTGCACGAGACTGTAACTGTGTGCGTAGCACAAAAATCAACAAAAACCGACAAAAGGCACGAAGAATGCTACCAGATAAGACGTTGGTGCTACGAAAATATACAGTCTTTATTTGAACAGTCAAAGCACCCAGGGTTAGGGGTTTTCTTGCGGGCGCGGTATTATTCATTGTACAGGCCGGTACATACGATGGCAGTGCAGGTGCGATCTCTCAGTGCGTTTGCTGGCTGGCTTATTAAGCATAACTACCTATTTGCTAACAGACATGTACAGGTCAAACGTTTGCACAATCACCTTGGCGCGCAGAACTTGTTCAGACACTTCCAGGTGCTGGGCGAGCTCCTTGTACCCGTTGTACTGTGCGATCGCCGACCGTTTCTTGTCCGTGTCCTCGCACTTCAAGTCTGTCCAGAGGCTTTCTCCTATCTTCTCAGCGTCAGCTTTCGCCGCCGGGGTGAGGTCGAACTGACCTGGCCACTGCGGACCTGGTCGTGGTGGAGAAGCGAACATCGCCGGTCGTGATGGAGGAGAGGCTCCCGGGACTTTGGAGCCCGTTGGCGTCGTTAAAGCAGGTGACCCTCCTACTGCGCCGAGCGCTGGCGCTCCCGGGTAAAAGCCTCCTCCGCCCAGTTGGAACATTTGGGCGAACGGGCCTGCTGCTGTTACTGCCTGTTACCGGTGACGTACCAACCGCCCCCCCCCACACCAGTTACAAGTTCCGTGTCTTTCAATCTGGACCTCAAGCCAGAGTTCCCTCCTCCACAATAAACACAAACAACTTGAACGTAACAACTAGCTCCTACCTGCACGGCTGTCTTCAGGATCTCCCTCATCGCTGCAGCCTCCGAGGCGTGGTGATTGTTAATCTCCTTCAAGGTGTCCGCGTTCTTGTCTAGCATCCTCTGTTGGGCCAGTGCATTATTTTCGAGCATCTTCGCCTGGGCCTCGTGGGCCATTTTCGCAGTCTCGGCAGTGGTCCTTTGGAAAGACTCCGTTGCCTCCTTCAAAAGCGAGTCCCGAGAAGTAAGCGCCTTCGTGTTCTCCTCCAGCAAAGCCTGCTGCGCCTTCGTGTTCTCCTCCAGCAACACCTGCTGCCCTGACCAGAATGAACCCAATGTTGTCTGGTGCTCCTTGGCACGAGTCTCCTCCCGTTGCTTCGCCTCGGCCATCTGCATCTGCAGGGCTTCAGCGTGCTTCGTCGTAAGGAGCTCCACTGTCTTACGGCTTTCGTCTCGCTCGGCAGACAGGGCCGAAGCCAGCTGTTTTTCCCCACGCAGACGTTCATCCTCCACCTTCTTCTGCATCTCTTCTCGAAGGCTCGCCAGTGTCTCATCCGCCTTCTTCTTCTCGGCCTCCACTGCTTCCTTGGCCTTCTTCAGCTCATTAAGGTCCCACTCGCTTTCTTCACGTTTCCGCTTGTCACCGACGCTCTGCAGCCTCCGCGTCTCGTCGTTCACCGACACCGCGAGCAAGGCACTCCTCAACTCCCTCTCTTTCACGTTCTGCGGAGGTCCGTCCATGCGTAACAAAACATCGGTCAGTACGTACCAAGCTGTAACAAAAAAAACAGACGATTGTAACTCAAGCAAAACTCCGTACTCACCTGCTTAGCCACATGCATGGCAACTGCTTCCGGCGGAGGCTGCTTCTTCCCCCCTCGCCGTCCGACGTCGCCCATGTCTTCGTCGCTGCTGCATCCTCTTCGGCAAGATCCATAGGTACACGCACTACCGGGGCTTTGCCCTTCCCGCCTGGGATAGGGGTCGTGGTCTTCGGGGTGGAAGGCGGCTTCCGCGAGCTTCCAGTCGGGAAATCCTCATACACGGCGGTTTGGCCCTTGTTGCCTAAGATGATCTTCCCCACTACTCGCGCAGGGGCGTTTTTATTGAATTGGCTGCCCGCCAAGCACCACTTCCTAGCCTCAAACTTCCCACCAGCCTCTTTGCCCAGCTTCTCTGCTTCCTCGATCTTCTTCCAGAACATCCCCAGGACCTTATTGAACAACCTGTAGTGCTCGTTCTCCTTCTCAATTTCAGGTCTGGTTATCGGCCCATCTTTTCTGTCTTCCACCAGGCGCGTGACGACGCCTGTCAGAGAAGCCTTCGAGCCACTCTTCTTTGTTATTCGCACGTGCGGGTAGTCGCCGGCATACTTCTCCTTTCGCTTCATCTCCAGCTTCCGCTCATACACAGCGGGAGCCTGGAACATCGTGCAAGTAACGTCGCCCGGCTTGGGGTCATTGCCGTTTATCGCCATGTAAGTGGCGTGCCACTGGCCAACCCATGTCAGGCAAACGAACCTGTGCGTGGGCACCAACAAACTCCTTATTCATATATCTTGACTATGTACTACAAACGAATGTGTTACAAATGAAGTTGGGTCAGTGACAGGTTCATGGTCAGGCAAACGAACCTGTGGACACCACGAAACTCCTTGTGCATGGTGGTGGACACCCTCATCCCTTGCACCACTTCAAACCGGAACTCCAGGTACCGCTCGCACTTGATAGAAGCCTTGAAGGCTGGGATGATCGACTTTCCCTCCAGTATGCCGCTCTTGTTCAGTATCTTGTTTACCTGCTGATCAGGAACAAACTTCTGATAACTGACAATCACCCCGCTGTTCCCCACTTCCTCGGAAAGACGCGCGTCGAGATATTTCGGGCTGGTCTTCGGGTCGGCTGATATCGTGGTTTTGAGCTTATCTATAGGACCTTTGCCTGCTGGCAGTGCAATCCTCGTAATACCCTCCACCTCCTGGAACTTTTCGATACAAAAAAATAGTGCCTCGGGAACAGTAGGCAATACTTCGCAATCGTGTCGGGGATGCAATATAAGGATGGCGTCGGCGTAAGGACAGTCCTTTGGCATCTCGTACAACATGGTCTTCACCGTCGAAACGAACACCAACTCGGGTTGCAGCCTTTTGTTCTTCAGCTTGAAGGACAGAAGAAACCCCCATCGTTGCGGCTCCGGTTCCTTTTCGCTTTTGGGCTCCCAGGTCGAAGGGTCGGTGGCGTCCGTGCAGGCTGCAGAACCTTTAAGCACTTCTTCCATCTCCGGGGTATGATCCTGGTTAAAAATAAATGGCTCGCTGATTTCACAGCCACTGTTCTGCAACATCAGGACCAGGTCAGCGTAGGTGTATGCCGCCTGCAACGTCCAATTTTCAATTACCTGCATGCGCTGGTCAGCCACCGCACCCCTCGTCTCGTGTTCTTCGGTAGCAATGGGGTTGTCTTGAAGTACCATTTGTGCCAGCGCTACGGGATCCCACCCTTGATCGGTCTCCTCTTCCAACCCAGTCAAAATGATGCCCGGGAGGTCCACGATTTCTGGAACCTGATTCAACAACGTAGGACCACTGGCTTCGCCAGAGGACACCGCCGTCTCCCCCAAGTCCCCCTGCTCCAAGACTTCAGACGCTGTCTTAGCCAAATCCGAGACGTCAGTGGGTGCAAGGCTGTCGCGACGCTTGGTTTCCATTTCAGCGACTGTTCGGGGATCACCAACGCCTGTAGTTTCGCTTGCATGTGCGCTGCTCTGTCCGCTGTTGTCACTGCCGTCCTGCAGAAGCTCGTACTTCTTCTGCAGCAGCTTTATCCGATAAAGGCTCCTACCGTGCGGATCCCAATCATGCGCTGGTGCTGATTGGATAAATGTTGGTTCAGCTGGTGTTTCTGGTTTCCCCGAGCCATACGGTAACCCATCGTGCACAGTGTCGATCTCGTCGTTCGTCATGAGCGCCACTTCTCTGAAGGCCGACCCGGCAGGCAACTGTTGCCCCATATATACCGCAAACTTCGCGTCCTCGTAAGTCATTTCGTCGAAATACCTGTCAAGTTCCTGCCGTTCAGACTCATCCAACTTTCGACTGTGGGCATCCTGAAGCAGGCACAACATCCGCTGCCCCGGATTGAAAGCCTCGCGACCTTCAGGCTGCACGATGTAGTGTGGGTCGAGATCCACTTCTAGAGGAACCTCCATAAGATGTCCTGTCGACGTAGGATCTAAATATCGGACCATGACCTTCTTGTCCTGTATTGTGTAAAAAACAACACACAAAACATAGTTCGGAGGGTCCGTAATCTCGGCGGCGAGATTGAGAGCAACCAGTTCCCCACGGTCCGTATCGTTCCCCCGAAGCAAGCGAGGTGTCCCTCCTTCAGATGGTTCTTTCAGAATGCTGCAGAGGTGCGTGCGGACGAACGCATCTCCCGGCACCGTACCTGAGGACACGCCATGTTCCATCAAGAACACGGAGGACGCGCCAAAGTGAAAAATAGGTTTTCGAACAGTACCTGGGGATGATGGTTGAGAGGAGACAGACACGGCTGCCCTATCCCTCATTTCCTCCAGAAGATCCAC